>CATQJA010001359.1:0-27832 GCA_958295435.1 Mesorhabditis spiculigera
AAAAGCCAGGACTGAGCTTATTCGGCTAAGATTCGACTAATTCAACTAAGCTTAGTCGAATTACGGATTACTTATTCAGATTCGGATGTCCTTAATCGATTAAAGGATGCTTATTTGAATATGAATGAGCCGAATCGACTTAGTTGAATTTCCGGTTTAGTCATATCTGAATAAAAACATCTCTACTAGGAACTAGCAAAGGCCATTAGGCAATAAAAAAAACACAATTTGTCTTTCTTTTTCCATTACAAGCTAGCAAAGACGACTGTGGAAATTCTGGATTATTTTAAGGGACTGGAGAGCCAGCAGCGATCCTTGAGCAATGTTTTTGAGCACTTAAGTCCATGGCGGGCTGGCAGAGAATATTTAGGAATTTACCTTGCCGTTTTAGGGATAAATAAAACGAGCAGAGATCATTTAGGAATTACTAAACCCAGATATATCAGGAATGAGGTAGCTAGCAAAGTTTCTTTGGGAATTTTTCAGTTTTTGTTTAATAATCGGAGAGCTAGCAAAGATCATTTAGGGATTTTGAGGAGTAGGGAGGCTGGCAGAAAACATGTAGGGACAAAACTCCAAATTTTTACCCCATAACAGGCTAGCAGAGATTCTTTAGGAATTCTCCGACAAAAAACAGGCCAATTCTTGTCAGCTTTAAAAAAAACATAAAATCTCCTACCTGACACCAGAAAGGCCACAGCTCCGGCACAATCCTCTGGCACACCAAGGCGACCCATCGAAATCTAAAATTTGACCTATATACCGTATGCCAATGTTGTCAGACCTCCTGCGCCTCCGCCAGCCCCTGTTCGCCCGATTCCCACAGCTGAAAAAAATAAATGAAAAGGTTATTTTCGGAAATTGGATCTAGAGGAGAAATCTAGTGCAAGCCCAACTACATGCTAGTGTACGATACAATACGTTACTGTACGCTACATTACGCTACTGTACGAATTTGTACGCTATTAAAGACCTACTGTACGATAGAGTACGCCAACGATACTGTACGCTAGTGTACGATAAAATACGCTATGTACACTGCTGCCCGCTACCGTACGATATTGCGCACCGTTGTGCGAACGTAACATGCGTTGCAATACGGTAATACGCGACTGTACGTCGCTGTGTGCCGTTAAACGGAACTGTACGCTAGAGTACGATAAACGACGATACAGTACGCTAGTATATGACATATCCGCTTACCGCCTTGCTCATCTTCGTTTTAATAACGCCAGGAGCGATGGCGTTGACGCGGATACGGTACTTAGACAGCTCTTTAGCCAGTGCTTTTGTCAATCCGAGAACTGCCGTTTTTGTTACAGCATACGTGGCAATCATCTAGGATACGAAAGGATACTGTAGATGGGTCACAATTTACCGCTGGGGGAACATAGCCTCCGATTGAGGCGTTGAAGAGGATGTTGCCGGATCTGGAATGGGAGAGATAGAGGAGAGAGAGAGAGAGAGAGAGAGAGAGAAAGAGAGAGAGAGAGAGAAAGAGAGAAACAGAGTAACCCACCCGTGTTTCTGCATATGCGGCACAACCAGCTTCGTCAACTGCCAACCCGATTTGACGTTTGTCTGAAAATTCATGGAATCTGGTATGATTCCTCAGAAATCTCTGCCAGCGACCCGTCCTTGAGCTCGATCTCCCCAAGAATCTCTGCTAGCCGGCCCTCACCTCAAAAAGCTTATCCCACGTCCTGTCCTCTAGATCCATCATATCTCCGAAAGCTGGGTTGATGCCGTGGTTGTTGACGAGGATCGTGATTTTGCCGAACTTTTCGAGGGTCTGGAAGTGGTTTGGGTTTTTCTCTTTTCTCTCCCTCCTTCGCTCGCTGGCTCGCTCTCTCGCTCTTTCTCTCTCTCTCTCTCTCTCTCTCTCTCTCTCTCTCGCTCTCTCTCTCTCTCACTCTATCTCCTTAAAACTCACAAAATCGATCAATCTCTTCTGATCATCCCCATTCGATATCTGACACTCGATTCCAACCACATTCTTCACTCCAGCTTTTTTTAGGGATGCGACGGCTTCCTAGGTGGCTCGCCCCTTTAAGTCCTCATAAATCTCGCTCACCTCGACGTTCTGCTTCTTCCGGCTGCAGATGACCACGGAGGCGCCCTCAAGTCCGAGACGTTCGGCGATAGCGTACCCAATGCTAGAAATTTTTGATTTGAAGGGCTATCAAACGGGAAGAAAAATGTTGTTTGAGACTTTCGAGTTCGGAATGCCTTACGACAAAAAAATTACAAATTTTCCTCTTGAAAGCGTCGATATCCACTAAAATTTGCCTGCGATTCTCCTTTAAATTGTTGATAATTGCCTTAAATAGGTATACCAAAATAGCTAATAATCTCAAAATTCTCAAAAAATAGGTATATTAATAAGGCCAATTCCCTCAAAAAACGATTACGACATGAAATCCGAAAAAAAACCCGAAACTACAATTTTCTCCTGTATACTAAAATGACATCTAAATGTTGTCTTCGAAACGACATTAAAATAATATTTTCAAACAGATTACGACGTGAATAAGTCTTAAAAGTCCAAAACTACGCATTCTCCTACTTACAAACCGTAAACTACCGTACCCCAACGTAGCCGCCGTCACGATGGCCACCTCACCCTCAAAACGATGAGCACGAACTTGATGAGGCATTTTCGAAGTTGAAAATGGGGGCAGTTATCGGGTATTTTTGGAATGTGTGAACGGGCCGCAAAGAGATATCTGCTCGGACCCTTTTCTTATCAATCATACCAGGGGCGACAAACTACGGAGAGGGCAGACTACGAGAGAAAGAGAGAGAGAGAGAGAGGGAGAGAGAGAGACGCGCAGACTACAAAAGAAATTATCAGAGATGACAGCCGATTAAATGATGAGCGAAATTTGGGTGAGAAATGATCGGCAAAAAAACAGCTAGCGGTGGTCTGGTGGCAGTTTAAAGGGCCATTGAAAGAACATATCAAAAAAAACCCTAAGATCAAAATAAAAATTGGACGCGAAAGACACTAACATAAAATTTCTTTGTGGATTTAGAAAATGTAAATGGAATTTAGAAGTTTAGATCGTATTTCTGAACCTTCCGCTCTCTCTATTTCTTTATCTAGCTCTCTCTCTCTCTCTCTCTCTCTCTCTCCCTTACTGTAACCAGTAAGGAAATGCATAAATTTTCCAATTCCACGACGCGCCCGGAGCACTCCACCCATTTGTTTCATTTTTACGGGCCGCTACTAGCGACGTACCCCCGGGAGACGATTTCGGGAATTTTGTTTTCTGGACTTGGGAACTGGTTCTTCAGGCTTTTCGAGTTTTAGAATTTGGGATTTCGAATTTATTCTGGACTTAGAAATATCAGGAGGAAAGGGGGAGAGAGGGAGAGAGAGAGAGAGAGAGAGAGAGAGAGAGAGAGAGAGAGGGAGAGGGAGAGAGAGAGTTTTTGAGCCGCGTATGTCATTTGCAGAAGGCCCGTTCGGGTCGTATCGAATTTTGCAAGGCAGAATGGCTATTTTCTTATCTAGCTCATGCTCACTTACTTCATCTCTCTCACTCTCTATCTCGCTCTCTCTCACTCTTTCTCTCTCACCCAATAATCACGTATTACAGTACCCCGATTCTGTCAAAATTCGTCATCATTGGGGGTGGTTTTGTGGGGGAGAGATGGCTATTTGAAAGCCGTGTCTTTCTTCGAGCTCTTTCTCCCCCCTTCCTCCTTCATCCTGAATTCATGAAAAAACGGCATTGAATCCGGTGTGTAGTAGAAGGGGAAGGAGAGAGAGACAGAGAGAGAGATAGACACTCTCATTGCCACTTCCAAACCTGTTCACCGTTAGAAAATCGTTAAAGATGAAACAACGCGCTAACCCGACTTTTATATTGCATAATTGATTCGAAACTAACTGGCAAAGATTACAGGGTGGCTGAAAAGTTCCCGCAATTTCTTCTAGCAGGTCAATAGACGGAAAATTCCTTAAATTTGGCTGAGGTCAAGCAACAGCAACTTTATTTACTACGTAATCAACAGATTGCAACACAAAAATCCGCAAGAAATGTTGATGAATTCCACCAGTAGCTGAATAGAAGCGCGCAGGCAGCCATGAAAATTGCCGGCCATGGTCGCGCCCTCCCGGTGAGCAAGGAGGCGTCAATGTTTTCGCCATAGAATCGAGCCGGAACGGGCAAAATCATCGTAAACTCTTCAAAAACGGTTAATACAGGAGTCTTGGTCTATCATTCCCGTTTTCCGAGAGTTTTGATGATTTGATTAGAAATCTAGAGCCCCAGTAACCCTTAAACCGTTTTCGTTCAAAAAAATCTAAAAATCGAAGTCACCGAGCATTAATATCAAGCCCTTAGGATCGTTGCAGAGCCATGAATTAAGCAATCTTTTAGTTAAAACGTTTTCACGCTTAAGCAAGACTGGACACAAGGTTTTCCGGCCCGTTCAACTATCAGCCTCTGGGGAATGTTGCAATCGCGTTTTTGCGGCTTTGATGTTTGGGCCTCCAACTCAGTGGATTCAATTTTCTTGATCTTTTGGTTTCGACCATTTTGTAGCAAAAGAGCTCAGAAAAACGGTCCACTACAGTGAATTTCTTTAAAACAGCCCTGGAGAGTGCCAGGCCTCGGTTATTGTGGCAGAGGGCGCGACCAAGGGGGGGCAACTTTTCAAGGTGTATGCGCATTTGTATCGAAGCGTCTGGGGGAAGCTGTGAAGATTTATTGTGGATTTTTGTTTCGCAATTTGTTCTTTACGTCTTAATTAAACTATTAGTTACCATAAGTTCTCTACCTCATTAGAATTTTAGGAATTTCCAGTCCATTTAACAGTATCAAGAAATTGCGGGAACTTTTCAGCCACCCTGTATCTAGTTATTAGCTTCTTAAGACCTTGAAAAGCTATAGATTTCTAAGGTTTCAATTACCCTTAGACTGCAAAATTCTTGTTTTTAAGGGCCGTTTAAGCCACAAATCCATCATTGGCAGTTAATCCTGTTTTTGGTCCCTTTCACATCCATAGCTTACAGACCCCTTGAAAACACTAAAATTATTTTCAAAGCACCTACAAGCCATAAATCCATAAGACGAATCTTGTCCTCAGGCTTATCGGCCCCTTTAAAAGTCTCGCCCGGTCCAGGTGACCCTTTTTTAGGGCCCCTGCGAAGGGCCCATTTTCTGGGTTTTCCACCTGTCGATCAATTCCCAACTTTTCAGGGGGTCTTTGATCCATTCTGCCTTCCCTACATTCCACACCTGTCTCCAAAATATCAGATTGAAACTTTGGAAATTGGGATTTTAAGGTTTTTAGGAATTCGTTTGATCGCTTTCTCTCTCTTTCGCTCGCTCTCTCTCTCTTTCTCTCTTTCTCTCTCTATCTCTCTCTGTCGCTCTCTCACCTCTCTTGTCTCGCTCAAAGGTTATAGAAATCTCTCGCCTTCGCTATCTCGCTCGCTCGCTCGCTCTCTCTCTCTCACTCTGCCTCCCTATCTCTCTCGCTCGCCTGTCACCATCTCTTTAAAACAATTGAACTGTATCTCAATGCCCATCCCCTTTTTCTATACCTCGAAGTAGAGAGGATAATGAAGGCCCGATCTCATTTTGTGGGATCGTGGGATGGAAGAACTCGAAAATTACCCTCCAAAGTACGATAATAGGGCCCATATACTGCAGCAGCACTTTACTTTTGGAACCCGGCAGCTGGAGCTGGGATATTTCCATAAATGAATTTTGCTTGTTGCGTTCAGGGGGATCGGGTACTTATTCCTTAAGGGTCTTTGCTAGTTTGCCCTGCCCTTCGCTCTCTTGCTCTCTTGCTCACGCTTACTCTCGCTCCCGCTCACTTGTCTACTCTCTCCCTCACGTCTCATAAAACCCTATTTCTCAAACATCCCTGCTAGCTTTCCGAGGCCTCAAGTGCCTTCAAATAATCTCTGCTAGCCTGCCCTCGCCAATCTTTATTTCAGACTACAGGCTGAATTCCTAATGATCTCTGCTAGTTGCTTGATTCCCAAAGAAACGCTGCTAGCTTGCCCTGGCCATACAAAACATAAACCTCGCAAATGGTCTCTGCTAGCTTGCCTGAGGAAGAGCGCGGGAGCGTGAGAGCGAGAGAGAGAGAGAGAGAGAGAGAGAGCGAGAGAGATCAATTAAGAGCTGACCCTCTCCCTTTAAAATAGTCCACCTCCTCCTCCCCTCCTGCTCCCCTTGTTTCCGGTTGAAATTGGTTGGTGTAGAGTGGTGGTTGTCCCTCGGGGTTGCCATCACCCACTGACACTCATTACCCCGACTCTAATGAGAAGATGATGAAAAAAGGAAGGAGAGAGAGCGAGAGAGAGAGAGAGACACTCTCTCACTCTCTGTCTGTCTGTCTGTCTTCTACCACTACATCCACTACCACATCCCTCCTCCCCCCCTTCAACCATCCAACAACCATTCAATGGATTACTGAAAACGGAGCAAGACTCATTATTTTGGACGCAATGGGCCACAGGGCCCAACCGGAAGGCCCAAATGGGCCAACCTATTTATTTGCCGGAAATAGAGGATCCGAAATGGTCTCTGCTAGCTTGCCGTCTCCTAAAAAAATCCTTGCTAGTTTACCTATTCCAAAAATCTCTGCTCGTTTGCCTGTCTTTTGGAAGGCTGATGGCTAGAGTTTGCAGTTTTTATGCATGAGAACTCTGTTTATTGCTTTTTCTCGTCGATTTGGCCCCAGTTTTTTCCGATAATTTTACTGAAGGGGCGTTGAATTCAAGATTTCTCTCTCTGTCTCTCTCTGCCTCTCTCTCCCTCTTTCTCACGCTCTCTCACCCTTTCTCTCTCCATCTCTCTCTATCGCTGTCTCTCTCTCTCTCTCTCTCTCTCTCTCTCGCTCTTCTCTATCTTTTTCATCAGATGGATGGCCCGTCAACGAGTACAGCCTCAACAAGTGGCAACGGCAACTCGGAGCGGGCCTTGCTCTCCAGATTCCTCTTCTCCAGACAGTCGACCGCAAAAAAGGGTATCAGTCACAGTATCCTACCGTACTCAAAATCCAGGCACCGCTGACAGTTCCCCAAAACAATCGAAAAAGAGTAAAGAAGAGGAGAGAGGACGCGATCGTCCTCTTGACGATAGACCGCCGGAATCGCCGAGGACTAGATTTACCAATTTTGCGACAAGGTTAGGGAGAGAGAGAGATAGAGAGAGTGAGAGAGAGCGGGAGAGAGAGTGAGTGAGAGAGAGAGTGAGATATTTTTTTCAGGTCGATCCGCAAGTCCCAGTGGAAATTCTTTAAGCACAAAGCTTTCTTCGGAAGTACGCAGGGATCCACGTCACGGCCACTGTAAGTTTGCGTATTTTTTCGCAAGCTAGCAGAGACCATTAGGGCAGGCCAGCGATGATTCTTTGGCGATTTATCAAGGTTTTTTTTTGGTTTTTCCGAATTTAATTTTTCCGTTTCCTAAATGGTCTCGGCTAGCCTGCCCTCCCTATCTCAATTCCCAAATGGTCTCTGCCGTCTTGCTAACAATTTTCAACCCCAGGCAGGTTAGCAAAGATCATTTGGGACCTACTCCTGGACGTCGACTCCCTTTAGAAAATCGTTAGGGCCTCCTAGTAGGCAGGGGGCCGGGCAATGAGATATGGGTTTCGGGGGATGCCTCTAGAAGAAGCAGAAGAAGAAGAAGGCCGATTAGCGGGGGTCAATTAGGGGGAGAAGCTGAGAGAGAGAGAGCTAGAGAGAGAGAGAGCGAGAGAGAGACGGAAGCGTCTCCTTCGCATTCTCAACCATCCATTCTTCTTTCTACTCTTCAGAAGAGGTCCTCCTCCCCTCCGTCCCGTCACTTGCCCCCCTCATTTCACCTGCCCTTATTTGACTTTTGGGGGGCTAACCTTCTTTCTAACTTCTTTTTTAGCGTGGCAGGCTAGCAGAGAAGACTTGAGAAAATTGGCCCTGGTTGAGGCTAGCTAACTGTAAAGTGTTGTTGCTCAAGTTGGAGTTTCGATTCGGGGCCAAGTGCATCGTGTGCAGAAATTTTCGATGATTGCGAACCCGTTTTCCAAATTTGCTGCGGACTTTGATTAAAAAGTCATTTTTTATGCAAATTAGGCTTAAAAAAGAAACAAAACTTAAAAACTTAAAAAAGAAGAAAACCGGTTGCTTGATTTTGGTGAAAAACACTACCATAATTGCTGTATAACTTTCAAAATAAAATCCGCAGCAAATTTGGAAAGCGGATTCGGAATCAGCGAAAAATTCTGCCCAGGTTGCACTTGGTCCCGAAGCGAAACTCCAATTTGAGTAAAAACAATTTACAGTAAGATTCTTCAGGATCACTTCAAGCCCAAGACAAGCTAGCAGAGGCCATTTATGAAACAAAATATGAAACGACAGCTAGCAGGAACTTTTAGGGAGTCTATTAAACGCGCTGCAGAGTCGTATGGAAAGTTGTAGAGACCATTGAGGGCTTCCTAAAGAATCTCTGCTAGGTTACCAGACCAAGTTGATCTGGATTCAGCCTTTTCCGCTATGGTCTCTGCTCGATTGCCCTGACTTCTTGAAAGGAGGCTGTCTAGTGGGACGCTGTTCTCAAAGAATCTCTGCTAGCTTGCCGTAACTCGCTGCCGTGTACAATTTTTTGCATCCTAAAGAATCTCTGCTAGGGCAACCGAATTCCTAATGGCCCCTAAAATAATTTTTTGAATTCCTCAACGTTCTCTGCTAGCACTATTCCGCAATGATCACTGTTAGCCTGCCCTTTGCTCTCTGCATCTCTCTCTGTCTGTCTCTCTCTCTCTCTCTCTCTCTCTGTCTCTCTCTCTCCCGCCCACAGCTTGTCATCCCGATCCCCAAAAGGTGGGGAGGTCGAAATGGGACACGCGACAATTCGATTATTTCCCCTTCGCGATGTCCGCCTCGTCACCTTGCCTTTTCGCGGCGGGACCACAAAAATTACACCCCCCCTCCGGGTCTCGAAGAGAGAGCGAGAGAGAGAGAGACACAGACAGACCGAGACACCCTCTACACTCTAATTAAAATATCATCGTTTTCATGGGTCTCGAATCGGACAGAGAGGGGGATCGAGGAGGAATTCGAAGCTTTTAAAGGGATTGGCAGGGGAGGGGCAAGCTAGCAGAGACCATTTGGGAAATGTCCAAAAATTACGCAAGCCGAAAACAAATATTGACCTGCAATACCTGGCCGCCCAAAAATTTCCGCGTGAATCCCCGCTTTTGACACCTGAGAATTTCGCCCGGGGATATTTGTCGACAGCCACCTTTCGACGTGCCCATTTGGCTAGTAACAACTTTCCGAAACGCTACTCACAACGTGATGACCGCTAAAAATAGGCGCGAATGGTTGCGGATGATGCATGGGTGAGGTGCCACTATACCTTTAAAATCGGCTGGCTGGACAGACTAAGGAATGTCTTCTAGCTTGCCTGCTCTTAATAATACCTGCTAGCCTGCCTTCTCCTAAAGAATCTCTGCTAGCATGCCTTCTCCTAAAGAATCTCTGCTAGCCTGCCTTCTCCTAAAGAATCTCTGCTAGTCTGCCCCTTCTCCCAAAGAATCTCTACTAGCCTGCCTTCTCCTAAAGAATCTCGGCTAGCCTGCCTTCTCCTAAAGAATCTCTGCTAGCCTACCTTCTCCTAAAGAATCTCTGCTAGCCTGCCTTCTCCTAAAGAATCTCGGCTAGCCTGCCTTCTCCTAAAGAATCTCTGCTAGTCTGCCCCTTCTCCTAAAGAATCTCTGCTAGCCTGCCTTCTCCTAAAGAATCTCTGCTAGTCTGCCCCTTCTCCTAAAGAATCTCTGCTAGTCTGCCCCTTCTCCTAAAGAATCTTTGCTAGCTGACAATCATTAGAATTACATCGCGTGTACTATTAAGCTGTAACGCCCCCTTTAAACAGAGCTATTAAAGTAATTCTATTATTTTGCTATATCGATTATATCATACACTTTCAGAAAACCGCCCAAACTGACAGTTCGTCTACCATCGGCCGACGAGGCCGAGCTGGAAATCTTGGATGGTCGAATGGGAAATGGTGGTGGAGGGCCACAAATGAGGGCACGCAGGAATACCACTTCCGATTCGTCGGCTACGGTAGGTTGCGTAAGATTTTGTTCCGGTTTTTTTTCCGGAACAACGGCTTTGTATAGTTTCCTTAACTTCCGTACACTATTTTTGAAGATTTCACGTTTTCTCTCAGCTTCCCAAAGCATCATTGCCAGCTTGCCTAGGCAAAAATATGTTTAGAACTCCAAAAAACCCGGCGAAAATTTGCATAAAAGTTTTTAAAGGGAGTGTGACAGTTTTTTTTGGCAGCTAGATATCACAGAAAATTCCCAAAAAATCACGGCTGGCTTGCCGGGGTAGGTATCGATTTCCCGGTCGTAAATATCCTGGAATTCGAATTAAACCTTTTAAAGGGGGCGTGACAGTGCCCAGAAAAGCTTCCTGAATTATCACTGCTAGCTTGCCGGGTCAGGAGTTTAGTCATAAAAAGTTTTTTAACAGACATGACGAAAAAGTTCAGTAAAATTACAAATCAGGGTTTTAAAGGGAGAGTGACATCATTCTAATGAGGTTTAGTAGCTTAGGGTTCCTCCTTGCGAGGCGTATGCGTTGCGTGTCGGGTCACGGCAAAATCCATGCGCTATGCCTAGCCAAAAAAAACCCTACTCCTACCTTGCCAATCCCTTTAAAACACCATTCAAACCTGGTATTTGATGATTGATCACCGAAAAGTTGCTATTCCCCCAGCTCGATTGTCCCAATTTCCTGTGTCCCATCTACCGTATCCCCCCCTCACTTCCGGCCCAATTAATCGCCGCTTTAGCGACATTCGATTTGGCTGGCCCTGGGGGGTAGAAGGTGGAAAATGACGCACTACCCACCCCCCGCTACCAACAATCCCGTTGCCAGGTCACTAATTCGACTCTCGAAGGGGAGGCTGAAACTTTTTAGAGCTGAAAAACAATGCTTTTGCTTCAATAATTCCTAAAGAATCTCTGCTAGCCTGCCTTCTCCTAAAGAATCTCTGCTAGCCTGCCTTCTCCTAAAGAATCTCCGCTAGCCTACCTTCTCCTAAAGAATCTCCGCTAGCCTACCTTCTCCTAAAGAATCTCTGCTAGCCTGCCTTCTCCTAAAGAATCTCCGCTAGCCTACCTTCTCCTAAAGAATCTCCGCTAGCCTACCTTCTCCTAAAGAATCTCTGCTAGCCTGCCTTCTCCTAAAGAATATCTGCTAGCCTGCCTTCTCCTAAAGAATCTCTGCTAGCCTGCCTTCTCCTAAAGAATCTCTGCTAGCCTGCCTTCTCCTAAAGAATCTCTGCTAGCCTGCCTTCTCCTAAAGAATCTCTGCTAGCCTGCCTTCTCCTAAAGAATCTCTGCTAGCCTGCCTTCTCCTAAAGAATATCTGCTAGCCTGCCTTCTCCTAAAGAATCTCTGCTAGCCTGCCTTCTCCTAAAGAATATCTGCTAGCCTGCCTTCTCCTAAAGAATCTCTGCTAGCCTGCCTTCTCCTAAAGAATCTCTGCTAGCCTGCCTTCTCCTAAAGAATCTCCGCTAGCCTACCTTCTCCTAAAGAATCTCCGCTAGCCTACCTTCTCCTAAAGAATCTCTGCTAGCCTGCCTTCTCCTAAAGAATCTCCGCTAGCCTGCCTTCTCCTAAAGAATCTCTGCTAACCTGCTCTCTTTAAAGGCACAGGCAAGCCAAATCCATGCCACCCCAGAGGGACAAACGATTAGCCATTTGTCAGGAATCGATTACGGGCTGGCTGGACCGCTTTTTAGGGTGAAGGGATTAACTACTCTCGGCGGGGTCCTTTTCCTCTTCTCCATCGTCCGCCAAATCCCCCCGGAAAAATTAGGGCCCGAAAAAGGGATCGGAATGGGGGGGGGGGAAGACTACGCGATAAACCTCATTCCGGTGCTACACAATGCTAGATAAGCTTTTCGGTTATTCTGTACTCTCTCCGCTCACTCTCACTCTCTCTCTCTCTCGCATCCTGTTTCTCTCGTTTTTAAGGCGCGCGAACAGCCGGACGTCCTTCATTTTTCGTGAAAAATTTCTTGCGCAGGCTAGCAGAGACCCTTTAGGGCTTCAATTTTAGGGCATCGAGCAGAGACTGTTTGGGAACCCAAAGTCGCACGTATGGCAAGCTAGCGGCGATTTTTGGTGGAATTTGGCGCTGAAAATGGCATAAATTTATCGTTTTTTGATTTGTGCAACCCTCCTAAATGGTCTCTGCGGGGTATTTCCCCTATCCCGAAATTCTGTATCCCGAAACACCCAATCCCGAAATTCTGTATCCCGAAACTCTCTATCCCGAAACTCTCTATCCCGAAAACTCTCTATCCCGAAAACTCTCTATCCCGAAAACTCTCTATCCCGAAAACTCTCTATCCCGAAACTCTCTATCCCGAAAACTCTCTATCCCGAAAGCTCTCTATCCCGAAAACTCTCTATCCCGAAAACTCTCTATCCCGAAAACTCTCTATCCCGAAACTCTCTATCCCGAAAACTCTCTATCCCGAAAACTCTCTATCCCGAAAACTCTCTATCCCGAAAGCTCTCTATCCCGAAAACTCTTTATCCCGAAAACTCTCTATCCCGAAAACTCTCTATCCCGAAACTCTCTATCCCGAAAACTCTCTATCCCGAAAACTCTCTATCCCGAAAACTCTCTATCCCGAAACTCTCTATCCCGAAAACTCTCTATCCCGAAATTCTGTATCCCGAAACTCTCTATCCCGAAACTCTCTATCCCGAAAACTCTCTATCCCGAAAACTCTCTATCCCGAAAGCTCTCTATCCCGAAAACTCTATCCCGAAAACTCTCTATCCCGAAAACTCTCTATCCCGAAAACTCTCTATCCCGAAAACTCTCTATCCCGAAAACTCTCTATCCCGAAAACTCTCTATCCCGAAACTCTCTATCCCGAAAACTCTCTATCCCGAAATTCTGTATCCCGAAACTCTCTATCCCGAAACTCTCTATCCCGAAAACTCTCTATCCCGAAAACTCTCTATCCCGAAAGCTCTCTATCCCGAAAACTCTTTATCCCGAAAACTCTCTATCCCGAAAACTCTCTATCCCGAAACTCTCTATCCCGAAAACTCTCTATCCCGAAAACTCTCTATCCCGAAAACTCTCTATCCCGAAAACTCTCTATCCCGAAAACTCTCTATCCCGAAACTCTCTATCCCGAAAACTCTCTATCCCGAAAACTCTCTATCCCGAAACTCTCTATCCCGAAAGCTCTCTATCCCGAAAACTCTTTATCCCGAAAACTCTCTATCCCGAAAACTCTCTATCCCGAAAACTCTCTATCCCGAAAGCTCTCTATCCCGAAAACTCTTTATCCCGAAAACTCTCTATCCCGAAACTCCATATCCCGAAACAAGTTAGCTAGCTTTAACGTACCGAACACCAGACTAGATATTTGAAGTAAAGAGTTTTCCGCTATTTTTCGGTTTCGGAAATTCGATAAAATGATTTTCCGATGCCTTCAAGGATGTAGGGCGTTAGGAAACGCAAAATACTGAGTTTCGGGATAGAGGGTTTTCGGGATACAGAGTTTTCGGGATAAAGAGTTTTCAGGATAGAGAGCTTTCGGGGTAGAGAGTTTTCGGGATAGAGAGTTTTCGGGATAGAGAGTTTCGGGATTGGGAGTTTCGGGATACAAAATTTCGGGATTGGGTGTTTCGGGATACAGAATTTCGGGATAGAGAGCGGTATTCTTCTCTGCTAGCATACCGTGCCAATTTTTCAAGGAATCCCTGCTAGCTTGCTCTGTTTCTAGATTTTAGACGCTCTCAAAAATTTTAGAAAGTCATGAAAACATGATTTTTTTTGACTTGCCAAGCCCTTAAAAAACTTTTGCCGATTCGGCGGCGGAATTCTCCTTCTATCGCCTCTCTCTCTCTTTTTCTCTCTCCCTCTCTCTCTCTCTCTCTTTCTCTTATTTTGGAATGGGGGCTCGCGCGTGAATCGAAGCAATTAAATTTTCGCATAATAATGGGCCAGTGGGGAGGGTGAGGGGGGAAAGAAGGGGGAGAGTGTGAAAACACTAGGGACCCCCTCCTGGCAGTGGGCCTTATGGTCCAACGGAAAACGGGCCTTTTGGGGGGCTAAGGCATTTCAATGGCTTCTCTTTCCTCTCATTTTTCAGAGCTTCATCCGCGTCACTTTCAATTGGCCCTTATGGTTGGGGGCGATTATTCTTTCGAGGTTTTTTAGCTAGCAGAAAATGATGTAAATTAATTCTAGAGATTCCGGAAGGCTAGCAGCGATTTTTGTGGAAATGAGCGAGTCCGCGAGAGAGAGAGAGCCTGATTGAGCGAGTGAGAGAGTCAAAGAGAAAGATAGAGAGAGAGAGAGAGAGAGAGAGAGAGAGAGAAAGAGAAAGAGAGCGAGCGATAGCGAGAAAGTATTCTGCAGCCCTGCAGAGACCATTTAGGAATTCCCAGGGCCCCCAGACCAAACGTCACAGCCCTTAGGGACCCCGACCCCTAATTGAATTGATCATTTAATTAGCATAAAAGAGTTCCTCCCCAAGGGGGAATTACTCACTCTCTCTCTCACTTTATGTCTCTCTCTATCTCTCTCTCTCTCTCCCTCTTGCTAACCACTTAGTCATTCACTAAACGCCCCCTGGATGATAGCCCTCCAAAGTCAATTTCTCCGAATGTTCCACCCGGCCCCTCAAGCACACCCACGCAAAAATAATGACTTCCGGCCGCTCGGGGGCCTAAATTGGCCATTTGTATGTTTTAAAGGGACTACTTTTGCGCTTTGACTTTAAACCTGATTTTCTGAATGCTCTCGGGTAGACAGCCCCTTGATTTTTGGGGTTGGGCAGGCTAGCAGAGAAAATTTGGGGAATTTTTACTTAAAATGCTTGCTGCGTTTCTTTTTTTAATTGTTTCTGCTAGCTTTCCCGTGTTTTTATCGAAGTGGCAAGCTAGCAGGGATTCTTTGCAAAACCAAGTCGTATTTTTCTCGGTTTCCTCAATGGTCTCTGCCAGTCTGCCTTATCCTTTTAGTGGAGGGAGGCTAGCAGTGATTCTTTGCGGAAATTTTCAGCAGATAGGAAATATTGTTTTTCGGCGCTGCTCTCACGTTCCCAAATGCTCTCTACTAGCTTGCTACCAAAAGCAAAACCTGGAAACTGAGAAGGCAGCGAAATATCTCTCTCTCGCTCTCTCTCTCTCTCTCTCTCTCTCGGTCTTTCGCTCTCTCTCTCTCTCATTCTCTCTCTCTCTCGGTCTTTCGCTCTCTCTCTCATTCTCTCTCTCTCTCGGTCTCTCGCTTCTCTCTCTCTCTCTCTCTCTCTCACTCTCTCTTTCTCTCTCGCCTATCTGCATCCGGTGTTCATAACAAATGGGCGTATCGTTGTGTATATGCCCTGAGGGCACAAATGGGCCCTAGAAAGGAGTATGTCTGTGTGGGTGTCGGCTTCTTCTCAGCTTCTTCTTCTCCCCCCTTTCCCCCCATTGATTAACACCTTCCCCCTCCGGCGAATTAAAGCCCACAAAAAATGCCCCCTATCCCCCTTTACCGTTCTTTTAAAACTAAAATCGCGGTCCGCGGTCCGGTCCGGTCCGGTCCGGTCCGAAATTCTCGGATCCACTCGGACCGATCCGGACCGGACCGGACCGCGGACCGTCCGCGGACCGGATCCTTTGTGACCAACCCTGGTCAGGAATAGGGAAATAACTCAACTTGATCTTTTCGATTTTTGGCGACGTATCAATACAAATAACACCCGAAAACTGTGCGTTTGGGGAAACTTCATTTGCATTTTTTCTCAGTTTCCTGTGGTGGCTGGCTTCTAATTTTTACAATGTAGAATAATCTAAGCAACAGATATGCACCTAAAACTATTTAGATTTTTTGAGGGTCTGGGTAAAAAGTTATGCACCACTGAAATTTTGTATGTAGAAATTTCGTGAATTTCGTGTATTACAAAAACCTGTGGTGGAAGTGTCAAGATCATTGGTTTTAGAAGATCTACGGGCTCGACACAATCGCATAAAAATTTTTTAAAATTTTTTAAGATCTATGAATTTTTGAGTTTTTCGACGACCCCCTGGTCATGGATTTTTTTGGGGTCACGGCAACGAACTTCAGAAAAATATTTATAATGTTGCAGATGGAACTCGGCTAAGTTGTTTTCTTGGTTATGTAGGACTGGGGTTTATCTGTCCTCTGCAAGAATTTGAGCTACCGTACCCACTCGGAAAGGCGCCTTTTAGGGCCCCCAAAACGGTTGGTTCGTGCTATTTTGCAAACCTTACTTCCTTTCTAGAAAATTGAATTGTGCCGCCAAAATTCTCGCCACATTTTTGTTTGATACTATCTGGTTGGCGCATTCAAATAGTATATTTACGAATTTATTCAGCCATACGCTATCTCGAAAGAAATTCGTGAAAAGCCCAAATATACCCGAATTCGAGGCTATGTAAAAAAATGCTCGATGCGCTAGTAGCCGTGAAATTTTTAGCATAAACCAAGCTTGGGTATTCAATTAAAAACCATGCAAAGAAAAACTTTTCTATGGCAAACGATTTTAGAAGAGCGCCTCAAAGTCGATTTTTCAAAAATGTTATTTTCGGGTTTTAAATCAAGATCAACAATTAACTTTAGTCAGATCATTCCAGAATTTGGCTCTCATACACTGTTCGATGCGTGCTTTAATTGTATCCACCAAACCCCGGTGCCTTTTTCATTTTCAAAAATTCGATTTTCGAGCCAGGGCGTTGGGTCCAAAATCGGGGTCCGAGGGGGTTTTCCTCTTTCCCTTATAACTTTGTCATTTGCCACAGGAATCAAATAATTTTTGTAGGTGCTCTTACAATCGCCCAGTGAACAGTCTAAAGCCGAAAAATTGGCACTTTATGGAATTTTGTCTTGGCGTGCTAAAACGCGCTCCAGGCGGGTTACTGTAGAAAACAGAAAATCGTCGTTTTCTCGTTCTTTTCACCATAGAAACGTTTCGATCTTTCAGGAAAACGAATAATAGTAGTTTTTAGTCCGAAGCATCAAAATATTTAGAAATTTCCGTGGCTAAATTCGAAAATAGGTTTTTTGCATATTTTGGGAAGGTGTATGGCTAGAACTTCGCGATATTTAGCCCATAGGTGACCCTTACCGGTGTTTCCCAATGATAAAATTTTCGGCGAAATCGCAGGTTACAATAAAAAGAAAAACGCGGAAAACGAAAACTACAGTACCCCTCTGGGGCACGTTTTAGCACGCAATATTAAAATACCATAGAATCAGGTAAAATTTGATGTTGCGCTAAAGATAATCATTCGGAGACACCATCTGCAAAAGATCAGCCATGGGCAGCGTATTTGAAGCGAGTTGCGATTTAAAAAGTAAAAATAAGCAAAATAGGGAAATTTGTTTTGCTTGTAAAACAAAAAACCTGAGCTGAAAAATTCTAAGATTTGGCCATTACCTTTTTACAAATGCCAACGATTTTTGGGCCAAAAATCAGAATTTTCCCACCACCCATTCAAGAACGCACAATTTTCGGTCGTAACCAACGTCAATAGTACCACTTGCGTACTCAAAATCGAAAAATCAAGTTGAGTTATTTCCCTATTCCTGACATATTTAAGCAATTCTGGCATGGTAACGCACGGTGAAATATCTTTCCTTCTCGAGATAATTGGGGACAAACTTGGGCACTTTTTTTTGATACACCCTGTAATTTTGGGATGGTTTTTACACTTCAAATATCGCTAAATTTTGCCAAATACGCCATTAAAAATTTACTATTTATTGATTGAAGTTCCTGGACTTATAGACCTCCCCGATAATGCAAAAGAACCAACCCCCTTTCTACCGTATTCTGGTAATTTTTGCTGGATACGGTATTCGAATTGCATTGCTCTCTTGTCTAGTTTTTCACATTTTTATTAAAAATTTAATTTTTGATTATTAATTAAAAAGCAATAATAATTTTTTTAATTTTTTAATGCTTGGTAAAACTTCAAAAAGTCGCTTCCTAAGGGTTGCCCCAACTATCGGTATGCCTCAGGTACCGTAACCTTAATAATTTTATTGCCGGTTTTGAAGATGCACGAATCCGTACCCTAAAAGTTGCCCCGCCTACCGTAACACCGATTTTTCAGGTCCGTACGGGCCGGGGTGTCGGCCTGCTGGGCGATTCTGGGGACAGTTCTGGATTCGTTGATGAACCGTCCCCAATGGCCCTTCCAGCCACTCCATTGTCAGCCAGCAGGTATACTTTAATGCGGGGGAATCCGGTAGTTGTCGCGTATTTAGCAGTATCTCGGAGGGCTGGAAATATTCATCGCAAAAGATACTGTGGAAACTGAAGAAGCCGAGAAATATGCCATGGCATGCATCATCTACATCCGCTTCTTCCAGTACGGATTCGGCATGGAGGAGTCAGGTATGGAATTCTTGCTATATCTCGCATGTCTCTCTCACTTGATGACTCTCTCTCCATCTCTCGCTCCCTCTCTCTCTCTCTCTCGCTTGAAAAGCCTTGAACTTCCCGAATTGCTTCAACGTTATCATGGGAAGTGCCACACCGTGAAAAACCCATACTACTAACGTCTCTCTCACTCCCTCGCCTCTTACGCTCTCTCATCTGTCACGTTCTCTCGCCTTTCTTGTTTCTTACGTCATTTTACTCTCGCATCTGTTTCTCTCCCTATCTCTCTATCTAGCTATCTCTCGCTTGCTATAGCTGTCTCGCTTTTTCTCCCTCTTCCCCCTCTTCCTCTCTCTCTCTCTCTCTCTCTCTCTCTCTCTCTCTCTCCATCTATCTCTCCCCCCCCCCCCCCCGATCTAAATCGGCCTTTGTCTCGCCTTTTCATATGTCTGTTGCTCTCACTCTCTCCCTCCATACCTCGCTCTCTCAGCATCTCTCACTATCACTCTCTCTCTATCTCTCTTCATCTCTCTTTCTCACCCTCTGTCTCTCTCTATCTTGATCTGTCCACTCTCTCTTTATCTCTCTTTCTCACTCTCTCCCATTTCAGGATTCCGCCACCTGGCGTAGCGTAGATGGTAGTGAGGTGGTACTGCGTGGATCCCCGACTAGAACATCTCCGCCCAGCCGAACGTGCCGCCCTCCGCTCCGTGGCCACAGCCGCCTTAGCCAGGATGTTACTTGGGAGCCTACTTGCATAAACAAAAAGGTATCTATGGTTACGGATAGTCGCTATTTTGCCTCTACAGCGCCTTTAAAATTATCTGCATCTTTTTGTGGTTTGCAGCCCGTTTTTAAGGACTCTTCATCCAAATCCATGCTTTTCCAGAATTCCCCAACATCCGCATAAACGCCAGAAAATGATGAAGCCGGCCCGGAGACCTCGGAGTTAGAGCCGAATCGAAGAGCCGTCTTCTGGAGGGTACTGATGGTGGGCAGCGACTTCAAGCCCGGTACAGGACCACTGCGAATTTTAGATGAGCGCCGAAGCGTTTTTGGCGTCTCGCTGTCGGCTACTTTGGGAATGGGAAAGGAGTCAGGATGCGGAGAGACAGTAAGTGAGAGAGAGAGAGAGAGCAGACAGAGAAATTTCTAACCAAATCCTTCAGGTGCCAAAGCACTTGATGACAGTGCCGTTTCACTATGCGTGCCCCCGACTTATAAGTAAGCTTTTAGGGCTAACCTGACTTCTCGGACCCTTTAACCGTCCTTTTTCCAGAAATCAGGCCGAAACCCGAAACCACGTTCAATCAGAACCAGAAATTGTCACGGCAACTGAAGAAGAGGGAAGATGGCTGTATCCACAGAATCAGGCAAGACAGCAGAGACCATTGGGGATTGAGAGAGGGCAGGCCAGAGACCATTTGGGAGTGAGGGAGGGCGAACTAACAGAGACCGTTTGAGAATTTTGCTATCCGACTGCATTTTAAAGCAGCCTCCACCAGCACAGTCTTCCGCTAGTGGCCTCTGTTGGTTCTCCTCCTCCCCTTCTCAGTTTCAAGTGTCCCATTGGAGTCTTCATCCTCCTCCTCATCCTCATCACCATCCTTCGTCTTCTTCTCCTCCTCCCTCCACATCAACTACAGTATCCCCTCCCACACCACTTGAATCATCACTCCCTCGATACACAACAGGTCGCATTTTGGAAAACGCTTTTTAAGGCCGTGTGGTGCTTTTTTAACGGAATACTTATTATCTTTTTTACTCTAAAATATGCCCTTTTTACGAGTACCGCTCCCGAGCACGAGGCTTCTCCCGTCACTCGAACGTCAGTCGGTTCGCCGAGAATCTTGTGCGCCGTCCGGTGAGATTTCGAAAATCGCTTTCTCTTCTCTCTCTTTCTCTCTCTCTCTCTCTCTCTCTCTCTCTCTCTCTCGCTCCTCTCTCTCCAATGTTCTCTACAGGGTCCGTGGACACTGAGCCGCATCAACTCGCCGTGCCCCGGATCGTCGACAGTTGTACCAGCTATTTGATACAGCACGGTAGGTGATAGATTTTCAAGGAGTAGACTAGCAGGGGTTATTTGGGAATTACATTTTTAAAGGAACCTTCAAGGTAGGCTAACAGAGAGCATTTAAGAAATTCCGCCTTCCTAGACCTTTATTGACCGATGGGGTAAGCTAGCATCGATCATTTAAGAAAATCATTTTCATTTCAGGCCTCCATACCGTGGGTTTATTCCGTGTTGCCCGGTTCCGCAAAGAGATCGTATGCTTCGAATGGCTCCTAGAAGCCCCAGTACCGTCAATTCCACATAGTGATCAGGTAGAGAATCGGCAGAGGGATAACTACGTTATGCTCCAGTTGACGCCCCATGATGTGGCGACGGTATTGAAGGAATATTTGAGGGATTTGCCGCAGGTTTGTGCCTAGGGAACATTATCAAGCATGGATAGCCTTCGTAGGTTTTTGAGGAGGAGAGGAGAGAGAAAGAAAGAGAGAGGAGAGAGGGGGAGGGAAAACTTTTTTAATGTTAATCCGTTCTTTTCCAGGCCTATCCGGTGAAGGGGGTAACGTGTTGCCAGTCTCCTCATCTCCCATACCCCCCAGCCAACGCCGACACGTTGCTAGTACTCTGCGTTTGTCTCCATACCATAATCCAAACTTTTGAATCCCTAAAAGCTACATTCCCAGGTTTCTAGAGGCCTCCCAGGACACGGTGGATCAGAATGGAAGGTGGGTTCCCTAAAAACCCTTATTCTTGCAAAAAAATTCAAATTTTCAGATCGAAACGGGTAATCGGATGGACGATAAAAATCTGGCTACTGTATTCCTTCCTGTATCCTTCAGCCAAACCATGAAAAGCTGGTCATGCCTGGCGGATAGTGACTTACAGATTGGGATTGTTGAGACGATGCTCAGACATTTGGAGGATTTATATACCGTAAGCTGACAGTCAGTTCTCTCCTCTCTCTCTCTCTCTCTCTCTCTCTCTCTCTCTCTCTCTCTCTCTCTCTCTTGAACCTCTCTCTTCCAGGTGCCAAAAAGAACTTCAAAATAAGCTGGTGACCAAGATGCGGGAAACGGAGCCTCGAACGGCCCGACCGTATCCTGTCGGCAATGGCCCGGAATAGCCAGACAGAGTACGGGCAACTACAGACTACACCTAGACTACAATTTGTTTGGATCTACGGACTGCCCATTCCCATCCCCATTCCTTACACTTGAAGAGGAGAGGGCAGGAAGACGTGAGTGAGACGTCGGGTTACGGTTTTTATCGGGAATTTTAGGGAAGCAGAGCGTTGGCCTAGGCGATCCGCTGACAGTTGGCCAAATTCGTTGGGAGATGACTTGGCACCGGGACAGGTGAGAGAGGAGAGAGTAGAGAGAGAGAGAGAGAGAGAGAGAGAGAGAGAGGGAGTAGAGAGGAGAGTGAGAGAGTGAGAGTGGAGATCAGCAGAGATCCTGGCTGCGGAATCAGAAAAAATTGGAGAAAAACTAGCAGATACCATTTAGGAATCGAGTAGCCAGCAGCCATCCACATCCTCATATACCGAAGAAAGGGATGAAGCTCCGGCAGTAGATGATGCTCGCCTCAATACTACAGACGACACGCGACGCGACACGCACGCCATCATTGTCGGGTTCGTGCATTTATGAGAGATTTCGCAGGCCTAGATAGTTTTAGCAGAGATCATTTAGGAATTTGTTTCTTTGGTTTAAAGGCACCTAGAAGTAGTACTACAACTCCCACTCTAAAAAAAAACCCCCCATTTCAGCTCGATCTCGGCGGTCGCGTTGCGTGCCAGCGCGGCGCGTCGGCCCTTGCGTAACGTGTTCCGCGCGTTCCGCCGCACCTCCGCTCCACCCAAAATGTCAGCACACAATCGTCGTAACGCCCGTATTCAAATTCCTCTCTCACCAAATCACCCCTAATTTGCATATCCGCGATTTGCCGATCTGGTTTTATTGACTGCAAATTTACATTGTGATTTCTTTTATTTATTGATCTAATTTACCAATTTTCTTGTCAGGAATTGACGGGTTCTGAATATCGGCAGATCTCACAGATTTTCAGAATTTTTAAGGAAGCGAATTTTTGAGGCCAAAAAGTGCAAAATACGGGCTCCAAATCTCCCGCTGGCGTTTCATATCGTACTCGATTTGCCATTTGTCATTTTTGCGTTTTTTTGAATATACGGTAGTGAAATAAATGATTTATCGATGAGAAAATACTAAAAAAAACAATTTTCGAATCGTTGTCATTTTGGGGAAATTTTGAGATCATAAAATATTGCGCATGAGAAGGAGGGGAAATGATACACGTGAGGACCCGTTTTTAGGATGTAAGACCTGAGGGGATGCGGTATGATTACGGTAGGGTTCCGATACAGAGATTACGGTAGGTTACGGCAGAATAAGATAGACATATGGTAGGACAAGGCATAGGGTAGATAACGTTTTACGACCGTATTAGGGAGACTACGCTACGTTACGCCGAATTACGGTGGTACATTAACTGCCGCGGAAATCTGCGAAAAAGGTGCACTTTCGAGCATAGTATCCTAGACTACGGCAGAATTTCGTCGCTTTACAGGAGATTACAGTACGATTGGATACGGTGGGCTAATGCCGGAAGGTTACTGGTAGGTGCATATGTGGGATACGGCAAGGTACGGTAGACTGCGGTTGAATCCGCCAGACTACGGTGAGGCTCTAGTAATGCCCAGCCGTCCATAGGATATCCTCGCGATCTCTGCATTGAGCCTCGGCTGTTGGGTGAAACACCGAGGGTTGAACCCTCCAGTCGCTTCGAATCAGCCATGGTACTGAAAATTGCTTTTTAGGAAGGGCAGGCTAGCAGAGATTCTTTAGGGAGAAGGCAAGGCTAGCAGAGATTCTTTAGGAGAAGGCAGGCTAGCAGAGACTATCAGGAGAAGGCAGGCTAGCAGAGATTCTTTAGAAAGAGCAGGCAGGCTAGCAGGAGATTCTTTTAGGAGAAGGCAGGCTAGCAGAGATTCTTTAGGAGAAGGCAGGGCTAGGCAGAGAACATTTGAGCAACATCTGACGTACCGTATTCGACTATGCCGACTGCAAATGCCGGCCTTTTGAAAAGACAGATGATACATCCACATGTGTCCACCCATACTCCACACATTTCGCCGAGATCATACGGTTCAGCCGGCGGAGGATCATCTCCTCGGCATGGCGAAGGTTGGAAGAACCGATCTAACGTTCAAATTTGTATATTACCTAAGGCTCTCTGCTAGCCTGCCTCTCCTGAAGAATCTCCGCTAGCTTGCCCCGGCTTACATGTTTAGATCTGACAAGAAGCGTCGAAATTTTCCATGCTCATCTCGAGACGGGTCGAAATAATGCGGGAATACTCGGCGAGGACGAAGAGGATAGTCTCGTTGCGAGTTGATCCAATTGTTAAGGAAGCGAACATAAATCTAAAGATATTTATAATTCGGTTCCTAAAGAATCTCTGCTAGCCTGCCTTCTCCTAAAGAATCTCCTGCTAGCCTGCCTTCTCCTTAAGAATCTCTACTAGAGCATCTGTCTCATCACTTCGTCCCCACCTCAGATGCATAGTCCCGAGAAAGTGTACGTCTCATGCCCATTCCCGATACATGTATTTATCTCCCGCGTACCCGATGTCATTCCCTCAATTGATAACAACACCAGATCCAGCTCAACTCAGCTGGAAATTCATGTATAAAACTATAGATTTTTCCTTCACGATCCCTTTAAAGCTAATGAAACAATTTGTTCAGCGTCTGCTCGACGACGGCCATTTGAGGATGGGTTGTTGCGGTGTAAGATCGAGAATCCTGCTAGACAGAAGCTCCGGTACAACACAGAAAGGAGAAGATATCTGGGGAGGACAGGTCACTCCCTGGACACGGTCGGATAGACGGGAGGCCCAGGAGGAGGAGGAACGGTGGCAACGATCTGAAATTGGGGGTAGTGTATAATTCATTTGGGAATTGAGAGAGGGACGGCAGCTCGAGACCATTTGGGAATTGAGAGGGAGGGCACTAGCAGAGACCATTTGGGGATTGAGAGAGGGAGGGCCAGTGGCTTGCAGAGACCATTTGCGCCCTTTTTCACAACCCCAACCCTTCTCAATCCCTTTAAAACACCAGATCCCCCTCAGAGCCAGGCTATGCGCAGATTCGTGGAGTACGAAACGGAGTGTGCGGTGTCCCTTTGATGTTTGCCCTCCTCCCTCTTTCCTTCATAATCAGACTTTGTGCCCTCATGGCCCTTTCGTTGCGGGACCCCTTTGAAGAGACCGCTTTAGTCAGGTCCTAGAGAGGATGGAAGGGGAGGGGGAAACACAACCAGATGCAGGTGCTAGCAGAGATTCCTTAGAAAGGGCACTTACCGTTCATCCAGACGGCCCGGTCTCCCCTCTGCGTCTTCCGGAATATCCGGATTCCTCGCCGGAACAGTACGAATCCCCGAGTGCAACGATCCAACGGTCGCGAACCTAAAATTTACTAGTTTTTCGCCATTGAAGGTACCGAGAAGACAAAATACACAAACAAAAGCCATAGCTAGCCTTGCCTGATCCTTTAAATGGAATGAGTTAAATACTAATTTCTGGCGTGCAACCGATTACGGTATTTAAAGGGCTTTTAAAGGGACCGGGAACACCGAAAAATACTTACCTGGATTGATGTAGTACCGGTGCCTAAAATCGTCCATGTACGATCCCGAACAACCAGATTGATCGTATAATGGCCCTAAAAGTACGTTTACGCTTCTGACCAAATGGTCTCTGCCAGCCTGCCCTCCCTCTCACAATTCCCCAAATGGTCTCTGCTAGCCTGCCCCTCCCTCTCTCAATTCCCAAATGGCTCTGCTAGCCTGCCCTCCCCCCTCTCAATTCCCAAATGGTCTCTGCTAGCCTGCCCTCCTCCCTCCTCAATTCCCAAATGGTCTCTGCTAGCCTGCCCTCCCACCCTCTCCCGCCCCCCCCTCCCTCTCTCAATTCCCAAATGGTCTCTGCTAGCCTGCCCTCCCTCCCTCAATTCCCAAATGGTCTCTGCGCCCCCCCCCTCTCACCCCAAATGGTCTCTGCTATACTGCCCTCCCCTCCTCTCTCAATTCCCAAATGGTCTCTGCTAGCCTGCCCTCCCCTCTCTCAATCCCCAAATGGTCGCTGCTAGCCTCCCTCACCTGTTTTGGTGCATTAAAGGCAGTGCGACAGTGTGTAGTATGTAGAGGTAATGGTTGATGTGGTGCTCTCTCGCCCACCACTTCCCATGCAAATATTACAGCCCCCGGAAATGCCACCGAGCAGGCCGACACCTCGACAAGACCTGAAAAGAGAGGATCCCCTAAACAATGTCCAAAGTACCGTATCTCCTATGGAATCCTCTTCGAGTGAATTAAGCCACTACCGGCGTCCCATTTTTGTGTGAGAACTCCGGGCGAGACGCTGATATTGGGATGACAGCGTGGATGGGGGAGGACCAGGGATTATTATTATGGTTTCTATGCATTAGTGGGAGGGGGTATTTTTCTCATAAGTCAAGAATGTCCTGTGGCGTAAAAGTAAGTGGCTTTAGCACAATTTCCTAAATTTCCCATCGAAAAATTTTTTGCTGTTAAATTTGTTCGAAATCGGCGATTTTTTATCGAAAAATCGATATGTTTGTATTTTTGTAAATATAAATTTGTGAAGGAAAAGTAAAAATAGTAAGTAAGCTCCTAATTATAAATTCGAAAAAATCAGGGTTAGCTGAGATTCCTGGTACTGGACCGTTAGCGGGGGGGGGGGCTATCCAATACCTAGCAAAGAATTAGCATTTTTGCAGCGCTTTTTATCGTATTTTTTGTAGATTTTGCTTACTGAGAATGGTTTAAAAAAGTTAAGAAACTTCTGAGATTCTTAATTTTTTTAGAAAAAATCGAAAATTTCCTGAGCTTTTATAGGTTTTTATATATGAAAATCACGTAAAAAGCTATAAGGATGGTGTATTTCGTCAGTACCCCCGCTAACAGTCCAGTTCCAGGGCTCATCGAGAAATCCTCAAAAATTTCTGCTAGTCACCCCTCACCGTGTTGTCCCAGAGAAACACGAAGAATCGGGGCCAATTGTTCAGCAGCTGGATAAAGTAGAAGAATGATGGGGTCCCGAGCATAGCATAGGTGGGCCTCCTAAAGGATTGAAATGAGAACGAGGTATCGAGAGGAAATGCTTTAAAGATGGAAAAGCCGAATGGGCGGTCAGATCAAAAGGAAAATTGAGGGGGAAATAGGGGGGCGGGCTGATATCTTGGCTCTCGATCAAGGCTTTTGATAACGAATGATAGGCGCCCATTGCTACTGAAAGGGAATTATCGGAGCGTTAAAATGCTCTAAAAAGCGCTCCAGAGACCGTAACCCTGTAAAAGTAATCAGTTAAATTTTACTGCGACATTAAAATTTATCTACAGGTATATGTATATTACAGGTACTGTAAAATTAGCTTAAAAATCGCTTCGCAGCTAGAAAAAAAAGCCGAAATTGCACAAATCCCCGTCGTCAGATGCCTTACAAAGCGCTCCAGGCACCGTAACTCTTTAAATTCACTAAATAAAATCTAGCAAGGTAAACAAACCTAAACAACAACAGCGCCGGAAAACTCTAAAAATTGCCCCGGGTACCGTAGCCCGCTAAACTACTAAGGAAAACGAATTGGGACCAATAAAACATGAAATAACAGCCTAAAAAACTATAAAACCAGTTAAGCGCAAAAATTTTTAATGTTAGGTTTTCCTGGCGCTCCAGGTACCGTAATCCCCTAGAAGAGTTCAAGTTAAAAACGTGTTAAACGACCAATCGTAGCGACAAAATTTGTTAAAAAATTCTACAGACAACCCAATTCTAATAAACAACAAAGGAAAAAATCTACAAAACTGAACCAGGCTAAAAGGTATTCACTAAAAAGCGCTACAATACAGTACACCCCACTCGGATTTCATGTCGACACCCGGCCGAGGCGTGGTGAGTGAGTATGAGAAGGTTGGCCCTCGAGAGCGATAGATGGAGGATGGCCTTTGTTGTGGACTGAGGAGGAGTTGTGGCAGAGGAGACCCACCAAGGGCCCTCCTCCTCAATACGGCGGTATGCCTTTGAAGTGTCCGGGTGGCAATTCATTTCCAGTCACCCCCTTCTCTCGCTCTCTTTGGCCCTTTTCAAAGTGGCCAACACGAGGGCCCGAGATCGCCTAATCGAGACTCCCTCCAGAGGGCCCTCGGGATATCAACCCTATCTATATCTGAAGGGGGCCAAGAAAAGTGTTGCTTTTCGTTCAGTTTTTCGAACGGACTAACTTCGGAAACTCGTAGAGAAACTCCTGAAAACGCAATAGTAAAGAAAAAAACGCCTAAAAAGTTACTTAAAGGAGGTTTTCCTTTCGTAAAGGAGAGCGCAAAATAGGGC
>CATQJA010001360.1:0-27980 GCA_958295435.1 Mesorhabditis spiculigera
GGAGGGATGAGAATGAGAGGGAGAAGCGGAAGGAGTGGGTCACTATCGCGAGTGGAAATCAAGGGTCGAGTCAATAGACAAACAAGAAAAAAATGATTGAGTAGCTGCCAGTGGAAATGCAAAACATTAGAAGCCTTGCGAAACTTTAAAAATCATCGAAATACCGTCTTCAAGATTTTCGACAACCGAAAAATTAATTCATGAAATTCATGATTTAACATTTAGTGGAAAAATCAGGCTTTCTGCTGCAAAAAATCTGGATTCTGTCCCTTCCAGAAAAATGCGCGTACGGCCGATAAATTTTATGCTTAAAATACGTTTAATAAATTATACAACGATCCAGTTTGAATTCTCGTCAGGCGGCGCGTAGACCCATTCGTCCAAGTTTTTCATATGCAAATAACAGGGCCCGCCGAGGGTCGGGCATTTATTGATCTTTTGGGCCCTGAAAAATCATCATAATTTGCTGCTTTCTCCCTATCTCTGTCGCTTTCTTTCTAGCTCTCTCTCTTGCTCTCTCTCCCCCCTCTCGCTCTCTCTCGTCCTCCCTCTCGCTTTCCCCCTCGCTCTCTCTCTCTCTCTCGCTCTCTCTCTCTCTCTTGTCTCTCTCTCTCTCTCTCTCTCTCTCTCTCACCTAAAGCCACATCTAGCCAACCCATCGGCCACTTGATTCACCCGATATTTCGGTGGCTTCGGGTTATGTTGATAGATCTCTTTTAAAATATCTTGCATATCAGTTAGCGTCTCGTTCAGCGTTTTCTAAATATATAACTCAATGACTCAATTTCACTCAATTACATACCTGATCAAAAAATGTAAAATCCGCCATTTTTTCGTAGGGTTGCGTCTGGTTATCGTATGTTTCGTAGTTTTTCTGGTGATGCAGGTACACGGCTTCTTTGTAACCAACCTAAAAATGTTTAGCGAATTTTCAAAAGTAGGGCTAACTTATACGGCCTAAAATTAAATTAAAAACGAAAATCACTCACCATTTTGCTGCGCTTTCCCTCATAGAACTTCACCGGCTGATGCGTCCACAGAGTTGCGGCGTACTTGGTTTGGAAAATTGACTAAAGTAAATATATTGTTTGGAAAATTGAGTAAATTAAGCTTACCTTATGGAATCGATGCTCTTCTACCAGAGTCGGGTTCTTTAGGGCTTCAAATTTGATGAGTTTGGTGAAATTGTACGGATAGGTGACAAGGGGTGGGCGTCACCCAAGACCAACGTGCTCAAAGCTGAGGCTTGCTGGAAATGTTAATTAGCTCTTAGGAGTGCATATAAGATATTGTAATCTGTTATATTTGTGTAGAAGTAAAAAATCCTGTAGAAAAAATTCGGAATCGATGCATCGAAATAAAATTATGATATCCCACCTATTCTCGGATCCAAAAAATGCCGATCCGCCAACTCAATCAGGTTCTCGCCTCTAAATTTGTATCCTACAATATGCCATTTGTAGCCAGTTGCGCCTTCACTACACCTCTATGAAGAAAGTGCGTCACAATACTACGCACGCAGTACGTTGCGTGTCTGCTACATAACGTCTATAATCTAAGAAATTGATCGACCTACGTTCTTGGATAAAACAAATCGTCTACGTCCACCAAAGCCGTATAGTTTGTCTTCGACCAGAATCCGCAGTAATTTTCGGCCATTATTTGGCCGCCCCAAAAGGTTCGCTCGTTTGAGTCATACTGTAATTACGCTTAGAAAATCATGAAAATCACTGACTGCGTTGGTGTATGGTAGAATGGGCCAGGCGCGGATCTCGGCAATACCCTATCATTTGCATTGTTTTTCCAGCTGAGGGTGAGGCCGATATCGAGAAAGCGAGAGAGAAAGGGAGAGAGAGAGAGAGAGAACGATCGAGAATTACTTACCTTTTCCACATAATACTGCAGCATTTCCATCACTGCCAGCGATGCCGATTGGTGTGAAAATAGAAAATGCGTAAATCCAACTTTTTGGGCGAGTTCAATGAAAACGAATAGTCGAGGCCAGTCGTTGAACCTAGAGGAACTCTCCAAGCGGCTTATCGAAATTGAAGAATACCAGAAAAACGGCGAGACACCAGCCGTCAAGCCCTTCTTGTACTCTTGCGGAACCACATCAATTTTCATAGAAGCTCCAGAGCCGCCTCGATGGATTGTTAGCTAAAAAAACCACAGCTAAATGCACTTAAAAAGTTTCTTTGGAAAATTCAAGGTTTTTTAAGCTGTCGCTTACCTCCTTGGGGATGACCTCCTCAAAAAGTGCCGAGATATCGTAGAACCAATAAACACACCCAGGAGGTTCTTGTGTTCGAATTGGGCAGGTTGCTGCAAATTTAAGTTTTTCGATATGTTTAGCTTTCAAAACAGAGTTCTGTTGACAAAACTAGGACTGCGGATTCAGCCCCCTCGACCCGAAAAATTACTCAATTTCGGTGTTGTAGTCAGCGCCTCAATGGACTCGATCGTCAGTGCTTTATCCTCAACGGAAATCGTCAGTTCCGGTAGCACTTTGTCGCAGTTCGGGACGAAGGCGTGCAACCGGATCCGGGGCCGTTCTCTAGAGGAGGTTTTTGAGACATTGAAGCGCACGTTCAGGGAGGGGCCTTGTACTCGTCCCAACGTGTACACCCTATGGACGTAGGGACCGCGCGCACTGCCTGCCCGTGCTGTGACAGGCCATTCCCTTCATTTGCGGCGTGGGGCGCCCCTCGCCCCCTTGCCAGGTTGTTGCTGTGGCTGACTGGTATGCATCCGCGCCTCCCGAGCGGGGGCCGGGCCCGACCCCGGCCGCGGCAAAAATCTTTGCTCTTTCAAAAAACGTCCCTGAACGTGCGCTTTAAAGGCACGGTAACAGCTACACAAATGCAGCCTCCACGAATTTTAGCGTGAGCATTGGCAGTTTTCAAAAGCAAGTTTTGTACCTATTATCGAAGTAAGCCTTGTAGATGATGATTTCATAGCCGGTGAGGTTGGGGAGAGAATGGAGTATTGGAAGCCTAAAAAATATTAATAAAGTAGTGCGAAGTAGGGCTTAATAACGACTCACCGATGTCCTCATACCGCTCGTTCTCCGAATCGACCCAATAGTAGTAATTATATGGTCCATATTCCCCATAAGGATTTCGAGGTGAGGCCCATAATACAACGAGACTGGCAGCGATTAGATAGTAGACGGGTTTCTAGGTTTATCATGCTCTTTCTCCCTGCCGCTCACCCTCTCTCTCTCTCTCTCTCTCTCTCTCTCTTTGTCTCTCTCTCTCTCTCTCTTCCCCCCTCTCTCTCTCTCTCCCAGAACCCACCCATCCTTGCGGAACCTCCTTCCGTTCCACCCAAGCTTGAATTCGGAAAAACAACCGGTGAAACCAGAAATGAATTGATTGAATGCGCCTGAATAACGCGATAAATATTCGTTTCCCGCAATTTAGGCAGCAAAGCATTATATTGGTGAAAGTAGAGGAGCTAAGGCGGGAAGACTCCGAGATTTTCAGATTGGATCTAGCCTCGGGTCAACAACTGGTTTTTCGACTTTTGTCAAGCTGCGGAAACTGGGAAGCTCCGAAACTCCGACCTTTTTAAGTAAAAAATATTGTGTATAAATCCATAAAGAGCAGATCAAGGTTTATTTCATCACAGCAAGTTTATCAAGGCGATAATCACAAGGAAAAATGTGCAGCAACTAGAAGTTCCTGGCTCGTTCGCAGTGGATGTTTCCTAAATACAACAATTAAAACAATAAATAAACCCAAAAAAGGTATAAGGATGACAAATTCAGGAAATGAATTGATTATATGGTACAAAAAACCCACTTCCGAATCGTCTTTGTCTTCTTCAGAATCACTTATATAGTCTTTTCTGGTTCTCTGCCGACTTATTTCGAGTAACGTCTTGTTGGGCTAAAGCTTGGACTTTATGGCGCCACGAGAAGACGCAATCAAATCAGAGGTTAAACAAAAAACAAACACATAGCAAAATCGCAGGAGAATGTAGGAAAATATGAAAACGCACCCGATTACAGTAATCCCCATGACAGCAATGCATCTGTCCATATAACACTTTTCCGTCCTTCCCGGCGTGGAATTCACGTTCCTGAAAAAAAGATGAGGGAGCCGTTTTCCGGAAAATTAAACAAAACTGAATCATTCGACGTAATCTACCTAAAAAAAGATGTGTCATACAAAATTTTTGGCTTTGGAATTTTTTCGGGTTTGGTCTCAATAACTCGGAAAAGACTTTGAGGGGTAATTTGCGGTATGGTTACGCCTGGTTTCTATGCTAATTTTTCCGCTTACATGCTCCTCCCATCCCTCGCAGACGCCCCGTCCGTCACCGCACATGTATTCGACGTATTGTTCGCGGTCGGCGGCGTCGGCTTTTTGCTGCCATTCGATAAATGTTCCGCATGTCGTGTCAAGACACGGGGCCGTCGTGTCCACTGAGCGCTGTAATAATTTGCAAATTCCGGTGATTTACTTGCTCCATGATTTCTCTACGATTTTATTTTTGTTTGAAATACCTTAGCCGAATGGCGTACAAGAGTTACTAGGCAATTTAGAGATCGATTTGAACAACCACTTTAAAGACAAAACAACATTTCAAAGCAAAATTTGCGAAAATATAATTTACTGCTTTTTTGACCACGTTTCTCCATTTTTAAGAATTTTTTTTTGCCAAAAATCACGCCTTAAACCCTAAAAATATGATAAATGTGGTTTATAGAAGTCCGAAAATCATTAATGCTTTTTCAAGGACATCCGGAAAACGAATAAAAACTTTTTGTGTTATTACTATGTTTGATTTTCATAATTTTTAATACAAAAAAATATACTCCAGGGCCAACGTAGCAGTGACTATCGGTATCTTCATAATCCGACGCTTGAACTTTAAAAAGTTCGCATAGCAGGAATACCGTAGCCAAGATGCTTGACTTCAATGGCCCTTTAGGCGACCAAACATAGGGAATCATTCCGAATAGCAAATAGCAAATCTAGCAGACCAAGTTGCAAAATTGGGCGTGGAATCCAATCGCTAGAAGTGTACTGGCGGGTAATAGCAGTATTAAAACGGAATAAAAATTGTTATTAAACGCCGTATACCTCCAAATTAGGACCACTTTTCAGGAGTATACAACTGGCAACTAAGCCCTCAAGGGCCATCCATAAATGTGCTGCTCGCATTGATGCACGCTCCTCCCCCTCTCCAAACTTTTGCGTGTTTTGTTTAATTTACGCGATGCTCGGCTGCCGAACGGGGGCATGCTCACGTGTCCAAAATTTGGCACGTTTTTGTTATAAACTTTCGGGTTTTTATTTCCCTTGCTTATCATTGTTTGCGATTTGGCAAATAAACAATGCTGATGACGTGACGAGAACAATTTGCAGTAGACGGTTTTCAACAATCTTAAAAAGTCGCAAAAATGTTGAATTTATAGCTTAGGCTGTCACTTTATTTCTTTGCCACTTCTAAAGGGATAATGACATCAAAGACTGTTATTTCGCTCCAATTTTAGCTAGCTCATCTCGCTCGCTCTCTCTCCCCTTCTCTCTATCTCGCTCTCTCTCTCACTCTCGCTCTCTCTCTGTCAGTCTCTCTCTCTATCTATAGGTCCATCTCTCTCACTCTTTCGCTCTTTCTCTCTCCTTCGCTTTCTTTCTATCTCTCGCTCTCTCACTAGCCCTCCCTCTCTTTCTCCCCGCCTTATACAGGGTGTCCCAAAAAAAACGACCCATCTGGCATTTCGCCGTGTTACATCCAATCGGTCCCATATTTGGACCAGAGGTGTATCAGACCCTAAATAACAACAATCCTGACTTACAGCCCGGTAGCTACAGTCGTTTTCGAGTTATAGCAAAAACAAACCTGATTTTCCGTTTTTCATAGGGTTTCCGTGGAATTAGACCCACTAAACATTAAGTGAAAATGATCCGGTAGGCCTTCTTTACCGTAAGAAATTTTTTTCCAGAGTAAAATTAATTAAATAAGCCTTGATTTAAGCGATTTTTACAACGCAAAACTACCCCCGATATTAAGCGGAATTAGGGATTCGCAGCCGGAAGTCGATGCAAATCGATGCAAAGTCCAAAAAGATCGCCGATAAAACTGTCCAGAATTCCGGGAAAAACAGTGTTTTCGATATAACTTTAAAACTACTGCAGCTACTGGGCTATAAGTCAGGATTGTTGTTATTTAGGGTCTGATACACCTCCTCTCCAAATATGGGACCGATTGGATGTAACCCGGCGAAATGCCAGATGGGTCGTTTTTTTTGGGACACCCTGTAGTTGTTGTGGTTCGAAGTTTAGGTTCCAATTTCCACTCCAATCCTTTAAGGGCCAGGCCCTAAATAGCACTCTGCAGTGCGTCCGAATTTCCAGCCTCCGTTCCTCCACTTGAGTAATTTCTAATCCGGCTAATGGCCCGTGAGGTGAAGGAGATAGAGAGAGAGAGAGAGAGAGAGAGAGAGGAGAGAGAACGTTTTAGCACGGAGACCCAGAGCTCGCACCCATTCCCCCTACCCCAATCCGCCACCATAAAAGGCCAGGGGTACATGCTGAGAGAGAGAGAGAGAGAGAGAGAGAGAGAAAGGCCTTTCCATGCCACCCGCCTCGTCTCTTCATTTTGGGCCCCAAGCCAATGGCCCACAGATCGATTGGAGTGCCCGGGAGAGCCCCCCTTCTAGCCACAAGCAGACATTTCCAGGAGTGGGTGGCTGCCTGGAAAAGGAGCTAGCCGCAGGCTACTGCTTGAGATTGACGGATATATTTTTTCTGTTATTTATGAATAGTTTTCTTGATAATACTAGAACTATTTACCTATATTATTCTTTTCCAAAAAATATAAATTCGTCCAGGTCGTCTTTGCTGATATCTTTTTTCCAGCATGTTTTTCTCAAAATCTTCTCTGGAGTTTATGCTTCGATTCCGATGTTTCTGAGACCAGTTCTATTGTCATTTATAATATTAATAGTGAAATAGTTTTTTCCGTGTTGGATTTCTTTTTTGAATGCCATTTTGACAAGCAATTTCTCATTACCTACAGGGTGTGCAAAAAAAAAAAGACCACAGTTTGGGTCGAAATAACTCGCGAACGGTAGAGAATCGAAGGTACGTTACCATGCCAGAATGCTTAAATATGCTGGGTATGAAGATTTAACACAACTTGATTTTTTCGATTTTTGAGTACGCAACTGTACTATTGACGCTGGTTACGACCGAAAATTGTGCGTTCTTGAACGGGAGGTGGGAAAATTCTGATTTTTGGCCTAAAAATAGTATAAATTTGTAAAAATGTAATGGCAAAATCTTAGAATTTATCGAGGTCAATTTCATTTTTTAAAAGCAAAACAATTTTCGCGATTTTGCGTTATTTTTGTTCTTTGAGTCATAACTCGCTTATAACTCGCTGCCCATGGCTGATATTTTGTCAATGACCTATCCAAATATTAATCTCGGATTCCACACCAAATTCCACCACTATCTATGGTATTTCTGTATTGCTTGCTAAAACGTGCCCCAGCGGGGTACTGTAAATTTCGTTTTCCCCGCTTTTCTCGGGGCCCCTAGCTTCGATTCGGCTAAAATTTTCTGGGTTGTTAGGCAATAAGTAGGGGCACCTTCCTGCCAAATACGAGAGCGTACTATCCACAAACTTTATGAAAAAGCCTTAAAACTGAGTTTTCAATTCCGCCACAGAATCTTGTAAATTTTTTGGTCAGCTGTACCAAAAACTGTTACTATTGCTTTTACCGAAAGATCGAAGCGATTCCATGGCAAAAACACCACGAAAATCGCAAATTTCGGTTTTCTACAGTAACCCACTTGGAGCGCGTTTTAGCATGCCATCACAAAATTCCATAAAGTGACGATTTTTCTATTCGGGGGCCTTCTAGAAGTGATTGTAAGATAGCTGGTCAAAAATTACTGATTTTGGGTGGTAAATAACAAAGTTACGAGGCATAGTCCAAAACAAGGCCAGAGAGCCGATTTTTTGGTCCGAGTAACCGGGGTCAATTTTCGAATTTTTAAAAATAAAAAAGCCAGCTGGGCCTTATGGATACGATTATAGCTTTGGTGTTATTATCTACGCCCGTAAAATTTGGGGGCAATCTGATTCAAAATTATGGTGACTTTCAGCTCAAAATCGAAGATCACCCTATTCCAAAATCGAAGTTTAGAAATCTTCTTAAAATGTTTGCGACGTGAAATTGCTTTAATCTTTGCATAGTTTTATTCAACTGATGGCACTGACTTATTGCTCAAAGTATCCCTACGACTCCACCTTCCAAAATTTTTTGACGCAACCTCCAATTCGGTTTATTTCGGGTTTTGATGAATTTTCCTGGCGCCAACCGCTGGTTAAAAAAAATTCATGAATAAGGCTTTAGGATGCGCTATTCAAATTATATCAGATAAAAATAAAACAAAAATTTTCAAAGCGGGACTAAATTTTATAAAATGGTGACAATATTCGAAAAAAAGCACGAACGAACCGTTTTGGAGGCCCTAAAAGACGTCCTTCCAAAAGGGTACGGTAGCTCGAAATTTTGTAGATGATAGATAAACCCCAGTCCTACATAGCTAAGCAAAGAAAACAGATGAGGCCCCTTTGGCAATCTAGAAATATTTTTCCAAAGTTGGGTTTCGTGACCTGGAAAAATCCATGACCAGGGGGTCGTTGAAAAACTCGAAAATTCGTCGATCTCAAAAAATTCCTTAATATGTTTATGCGATTGTGTCAAGCCTGTAGGTATTCCACAACAACTGATTTTGAGGTTTTCGCCATAGGTTTTTTCAATATTAAAAATTTTCGAAATTTCTCCATACAAAATTTCATTCCTCTCTAACTTTTCAACCAGACCCTCAAAATTCTTAAATTTTGTAGGTACATATCTGCTGCCGAACTTAACTTACTTAATAAAAACTAGATGCCAGCCACCACAGGAAACTGAGAAAAATACAAATGAAGTTTCCCCGAACGCACAGTTTTCGGGTGTCATTTGTATTGATACGTCGCCAAAAATCGAAAAAATCAAGTTGTGTTAAATCTTCATACCCAGCATATTTAAGCATTCTGGCATGGTAACGTACCTTCGATTCTCTACCGTTCGCGAGTTATTTCGACCCAAACTGTGGTCTTTTTTTTTGCACACCCTGTACATTCAAAGTTTTCTCTTGCCGTTTGCTTCTATTTCATTTTTTTTGTTAAAATATTCATGCGTTTAAATTATCTTATCTTGTAAATTGAGCATGAAGTTCATTTGAAGGCGATAATCAGCTTCTGTCTGAAATATTTAACTTTTTTTTCATTTACCAGCTTTTGTCTGAATTAATTAAATTTTTTTGCAAGCTGGAGAGTTTATTCTATAATTATTGTTGTGGTTTATGTGATCTAAAATGTCTCCTAATTCTTAATTGCTGTTGTTAAGTCCATTCAAAAAAAACACAATACCACTAATTTAAATGAAAAGAGGTTAAAGGGCTGGGGGAAGATGGGCTGGCGTCCGTCGGGGTGACGGACCGCCGCGGCGCTACCATCGACGCTTTCCCTCGCGTAAGCGCCCCAAAACCCCTTCCCTCGTTCGAAGAAACCAGTTTATTGGCTATAACTTTTTCATTTAGCAATGTTTTCAACTAAAAATTTCCGTAGATCGAGGACTTAGTGATACGCATTGATGGTAAAAATTTGAGCCGGATTGGATAAAAGGCGGTCAAGTTCTAAGCCATACGGGGTTTTGGGACACTGTTTCGGCTAAAAAAGAGGCGCATAGACAGCAAAACATCTCTAGAAAGTTGCAAAGTACGTTGCTATCCTTTAGCTAGGTTTTTTACAACATTTTTAAGCTATTATCGCCATGAAATTGCTTTATTTCTAATGGCAGTTCTTGTACAGGTGGCGAACCGCCCTAGAGTATGTGGGGGCCCTCCGCCGCCCCTCTCCACTCGACTCTTTGCTGTACTGGCTAGCGCATCGGACTGCGGGGCGGACCATCCCTGGTTCGACCCCCGTCCGGTGCGACCCTCTTTGCTCTTTCAGCAATTCCATCTTTCTCCAGCCCTTTAAAGACGGGAACTCTTCGCGGGTTTTCGCTTCTGGATTTTCCAGATTTTCGGTTTGAATTCCTCGGTGGTCCGAAGGAACACGTTTTTTTGGAAAAAAGCAAAGATTTTTGCCGCGGCCGGGGTCGAACCCGGGCCCGCCGCTCGGGAGGCGCGGATGGATACCAATCAGCCACAGTTACAACCTGGCGCGGGGATGAATGGCGCCTCACGCCGCAAATGAGGGAAATTGCTTCCCTCGCCACGGGCAGACAGTGCGCGCGGTCCCTACGTCCATAGGGTGTACACGTTGGGGCGAGTACACGGCCCCTCCCTGAACGTGCGCTTTAAAAACCCATATTCCCTCCATTCCAAGCCATTACTAATTCCGGCCCCTCCTGAATACTGCCATCGCGGCAACCACCAGTCAGCCGCCATCCCAACACCACCCCGCGAAATCTGCATATAAATAATGGAGGGGGAATTGCGACCAGCTGTTGTATGCGCGGGGGGCTGACCACTCCCATACCCCCGCGGCTACATGGCACACCCCTTGCTGCCACATTTCTCCCACATTTTTTGGCGCGCGCCAACCTGCAACATTTGCATTTGTGAGAGTGAGACCTGGGGGAGGCAACGCTGCTAATTTTGGAGTTTTTTAAAGAAGGGCTACCAGAGCGTTGCAATTTTTACAAGAAAAATGATTTTGAATTCAATGATACCCAAAATTCTTGATCCAAAAAATGGTGTTGAACCTTTTCTATCTTCCTTTCGGATGCGGTAAAAATTTAAAAATTTCTTTCTGCGTTTTTTTGGGGTTATCATCTAGGTCAGGGCGGTCTCAAGGACATTCTTAGACTCTTTAATTTTCCCTGTAATTATGAATTCAAATTTCCGCCGTGAAAAATTAGGAATTTAATGTTTCAAACCTGAAAATTATTTTTGTGAGCTATTTACTGTACAATTTATCTCCCTATTTTAACATTTTCAATAACCGTTGATTTTTTCCCCATTTTACGGTAGTTTAGGGTGGAGAGAAAACCTTATTTCGCTTTCCATACACCTTTTTAAAGCGACTACCTTACTGGTATAGAAAACGGCTGCGTACTACTTTAAATAAGATACATATATTTCATTAATGCGTCGGATGTCGTTGCAAATTATAGAGGAGCCCGCATTTACTGGGCCTTCCGTATCCCTTTCATATCCAGGAAATTTTTTCTGTTTGAAATTCTATGTTTAACCCAAGGCACTTTCGCTATTACTTTCAACTCCCCCATTTCCGCTCCCCAACTCGCAACATCGCGCCCAGCAGCAATAATTCAGTGGCGTGCCCGGAAAGGAAAAAGAGGATCGGATTTCAGACTCGCCTTCCAGATTCGAGGGGCCTCACGGGGGCCATTCGGTCAACTTTTTTTGGGGGGACGTCGTTTTTAGTGGTGCTCCCGCGTTCCCTATGTTTTCTGGAGGCGCCTCTGAATAAGTATGGCTGGCCGTCAGAACGCGCTTTTTCCTTTTTAGTCTGAAGCTTTTCACACGGCTCGGCCCGCATGAATTATAGCCCCGAGCGCTGCTGGGGGAGTCAAATTTTAGGCAATTGGCTTGCGAAGCTTATAAAATTCGAGCGGTACGCCATAAATGAAAATAAACGCTGATAGAGCGCGTGTTGCAGCCATGAAAATTGCTTTGACGGGACCTAAGGAGCTAAAAGTATTGAAACTAAGTAGCCAGTGTTTTTTCCAATCTCCTGATGTCTCACTCTCTCTCTTTCTCTCTCTCTCTCTCTCTCTCTCTCTCTCGCTCTATCTCTGTCATGCTCTATCTCTCTCGCTCGCTCTATATATTTCTCTCTGATCCAATTTCTCGGCATTCCTCTAGCATGCTTTCAAATGATTTTCCCGCGCTCTCTCACTCTCACAGCATCTTTCTCTTTATCTTTTTCTTGCTCTCTCTCACCTCTAATACTCTCTCACTCTCTCACTCACACTCTCTCCTCCCTTTTCGACTTTTTCACGCGATTTTCGTCGCTCGTTTGTCCAAAAGTGGTTTTTAACTCAAAAACCCCTCATCTCACTACATTCTGCAATAGTGGCAGTCCATTACATTCTCCAAAATCCCCTCGTTTTTCTCGTCGTCCCCGCCGTCCGCCAGCCACGACAAATGAATGCGGTGCCGTTTTTCATCTTTTCCGCATTGAATGCCGGCGGCTTCCGCTTTCCCCTTCGGCTCTAGTCGCCACGACATTCCCTAGGGCGGCCCAAAAGACGGAAATCCCCTCCTTTCAATTACTTTTTCTGGTTGTTTCGAGGTCTCGTGGGCGTGAGAGGAACGGCCTTCGGCCATTCCAGGGAAGCGTCCATGGATTTCAGGGCCCCCGGCGTTAATTCACGGGTTTCCGGTGGCGGCGGGGTTTTCCTTGCACGACTTGGATTACTTACCGGTGCATCCCGAAAACAGTGAAATTGACGTTTTGGTTCTTGGAATAAATTTGGATTTTGTCTACCATCCACTATCCTTCTGTCTCCTGAAATGCGGGTCGTTAAACACTTTCCCGAAAAAAAAAACGAATTTTATCGAGAATGGATTCCCGAAAAGCCTTGTTTTCAAAAATTATTATTGAACAAGAGAATTTTGTTAAAATTAACAGTTGCGTTTGATAGTCTGTTTCGATTGGTACAGAAAAATATTCAAAATTTCCGATTTTTGGAAATACGGTTTTAGAAAGTATGCTTTTCCGGAATATGAGTTTTCAAAAAGTGTTTGTCATAAAAATGTTTTCGAACATTGAAACACGCAAATGAGCTTTTTTCCCATTAGTAGGTGTGACCAAAAATTTTGAAATTCTGACTTTGAAAAATAGCATCGTCGAAAGTATGTATTTTTCGCTGTTTGTCCTTCGAAAAAGTGATTTTCGGAAATCTAAAATTTGAAGAATTTGGGAAAAAGCTGTAGTTTCTAGAGCTTACTGCAAAATTAGTCCCATTGCTCGTATTCCAATTTCCATGGCCTAATATTATTATTTCCCGGGCGGTTGTTTATCGGAACTAGCTAGCCGGGCATCGTGTCCGGTTTTGGCACACCCTTTCTCGGCGGGGTGCTTGTCCCCGTTGGCTTTGGCTGGAATTGGCCCAATCGGCCCACCACTCGACTCCCGGGCTTTTCCTTCACAGCCCGACGAAAAAGCCGGATGCATACGGATTGCAGCTTTAGCCAAAACCCGAAATCTCTCGGCTGCTGCTGCCATCCACTAATATTCACGGACTAGCACTTGAATTTAAGTTCTGAGCATTCTTTTTAGCATTGCAGCCAAATTACCAGATGTTATGGAGACTTTGAACTTCCGCGATGGGATGTCGGCAAAATAATTTTCGGCAAAATGAATTGGTACTAAATCCGATAACATATAGCATCAGCACAGGCCCGATATTTGACCCCCATGTCCTGTCGAAATTAATCAGCCCGTTTTTCCGCTCACCCCCTCGCTGGAATGCCACCTGGTGCTGGTGGCGTGGAATGGAATGGATGCCGGGCATAGTTTTCACCAAGAGAAAACAGAACCAAGGCAAAAAGCGGGAAAACCCCAAAGGAAAAGCCTTGGAGGGGATCAGAGATGGGGGGCGGGCGGACACTTGTCACATTCATTATCCGCCCTTTGTCTCCCCTATCTTGTGTTCCTTTTCTTGGTGCTCACCAATGCTCGTTTCGGCTGATTTTCACGAGAAACAAAATGGGAAATGTGCCGTCAGCCAGGCCGGCCGGATACTTTATGGGTTCACCGCGACAGGTGCATCGATTTGGGCTCGGGGGGTTCCTCAGACTAATTAGATTCATGTTTGAAATAGATTTTTGCTTAAAATTAATTTTAACTCTTTTTAACTATTTACTTTTGGTTTTTTGGTGTTTTTTTTGGTTCCTTCACATTCTCAACGTTTTAATAAAGTTCTAGCTTTTTAGTTGTTATTCCTTAATTACATTTATTTAATGAGCGAAATACATTCATTAGGTATTAATTCTGAATTAAATTTTTCATCCTAAAATCTGGAAAAAACAACTAGGAATTTGTCAAGTTTTCGGTTTTTTTGCGCTATTCTAAAAATGTTTCCCTTTCAATTATCATGGCAATTCAAACTTGACGTTTTTTATTTGAAGTTAAATGGATGAGACTTCTTTATTTCAAGTTTTTTGCAGGAAAAACCCTGGATAGGGCGTGGCTGAACGGGCCCACCGGCCACCACCAGCCAGCCCGACCCGTCGATTTGTGTAAGCATTTTAGCATTTGGAGGATCCAAAAACGCTCTAGAATTGCTGAAATACAATACATAATTTTTAACGTGTTACCCAGAAATTGTATCTGATTTTTAGATGGCTCCTCAAGCCACTACAATCCGGGTGGCCACTCTGCACCTCCACCCCCGCCACCCCATCAATATGCGCCGAGTTCTTCTTCGAATGTCGTAGGTAGGAAATGTTTGAAATCAAAGATAGAGAAAGAGAGAGAGAGAGAGAGAGAGAGAGAGAGGGAGAGCCAGAGCACGTGTGACAGAGAGAAAACGCGCGAAAACAAAATTTCTGTATTGAGCCTAAGAAAAGCGCCCAGTGAGCCGGAAGAAACGGGCGTGCCTGAGAACGGGCTAGGCGCCAAGATCGGAAGAAAGGAATTCAAAGAATTTCATGCCATTCCTATTTTGGGACGCATCCAATTTTACGACTTTTATTTGCATCCAATTTTTTCAGGCCCAGCCCCCACCAGCGCGCGGCAAGCCATGCACGATGGCGGTTATTCTAATAGGCGGAAGCCGTTGGTCAGGTGAGGCAACTTCCGTATCGTAATGGATTAATTTTGCGCCCCGCCATGGTCTCCGGTTTTTGCCAATTTCCTGGCACCATCCCTTTAAACTTGGTTGATCATTGTTCTCACATTTCCGGTACACTGCAAATCTTACAATTCCATTATTTTTCGATGTTGTCTCAACCCCTTTAAACCGTCCTAATCATACCCCACAATATTTTTTACACTAAGCCCCGGTCGTTTTGCAAATATTGGGCAGGGGGCAATGGCCAGCGGGCTGGCGCGCCTTTTTACGTTTATTTGCCTTTGTGGGGGGCGATGGTCAGCAGCCAGCGCGCGGCTTCGCGGCGGGACCTCAGGTGGACACTTTTTCAAGAGAGAACAGCCCTAACCCCACGAAATTCCTTGGCCTGCTCTCGATTTGGCTTCAGAATTCATCATCATTCATATTTAGACCATAGGAAATCACTAAGATTCTGGTTTTTTAAATTCTATTTTGCGCTGTGAAAATTCCGCACGATTCCTATTGCCGTGCAGCTTGTAAATCAGGCCTGAAAATCCATTATTGGCCCGAATTTGATCAAGTTTGTTGAATAGCTGCTATATTCGGCTTGAATCCCATTACACTACTATTTACACCTATTATAAAGAATTTTCTAACTTTTCCCAATGGCCTGGTCCCAATGCGTTCGCTCCAAATCGAACGCCAGCTCATTAGGAAGAATTAAAAGAAGGTGAGAAATTGATCGTACCTAATTTGTCAGATCAACGCTCATTTAAATTAAAAAAAATTTCACAGAATTTAGCCAAAAGCAAAAATTAACTTTCGGATTTTGAGCTTCATGATACTTCATGTATTCTAAAAATATTTTTTTTTGTGAGTCACGGCGTTTCCTTTTAGCTGTTTTCGGTCGTCAGTTCTGCTTTTACAAGTCTATCAACCTAATGATATCGTTTTCATTGAGCTGTCACAGCGTCTTACACTCTTGTAAAAAGCTGCTAGAATGATACAAAATACAGTAATAGGTTTGAGTAAAATGCCAGTTTTTCCATGAAGTACCATGGCTTTGAACGCGCTGAAAATATCGCTTCCATACGCTAGATTCTATCTGCAAAATATCCTGCCCCCCACTTCCTGAATTTCTCGCTTCACTGGCACACTGGGCGAGAGCCAAAAATTCTGCCGAAAGACAAAGAAACCGGGAAAAGAGCCCCTAAAAAGAGAAAAAAGGCCAAAATGGGGGCTCCTGCATCGGTTCGTGCTAGGCATCGTCTTGCCCTTTTTGGCCCCACGGCGCATAGCCTAGGGAAGACCAATTACTAGCCGGAGAGATAGGGAGCACGCGCATAGCACACACACGCTAGCCAGCTCCCGTTGGTGCCCGCTAACGTCCAAAGTATTGGCCCGTAGCCGCCGTGGGCCGGGGCCAATTGGGTTGCGCTATACCTTTTGTTCGACCTGACTTGGCTCCCAGCTAATTTTTAAATATTTCTAATTTTCTAAAATGATACCCGATCAAGTGATCCCCAGAATTGTGGTCAGAGGGATGAGGTGAGCTCAGAAACCGCAAAAATATGCTTGAAAATATTGGAAACGAGACTTAAATGATATCTTTCTGACCGGGATATCTCAATGATGCTTTGTCAGCTGAAAATAGACTAAAAAACGACGATTATATCAAGGAAAAATTTATCTTTTTGAAGTTTAAACTGTACAAATGTTCGATAAGTAATCCGGATATTTTAATAATTACGAGAAATTTTTAAGTACGCTCTTTCGCTACCTTAATCAATGCATTTAACTTAACTATATTTGTTCTCATTTCTCGACCAAAGTCTTAGATTTTTCAAAGATTGCTGATTTCTAAAAGTACGCTACAGCGAAAAATCATTGAAACAGCTTCCTAAAAAAGGCAAACAATTATTACGCAGATTTTTTATCCTCTAGTACCATTTTGCAGACAACACCGCTCAATGGACATGGTCGGCTCGCTTTCAGACGCCATGGATGATCTGCAGCCGCTTTCGATAGCTACAAAGTACACCAAATTACGCTTGAAAAGCTTACGTTTGGCTTTTAGCTACCAACAACCGTCGTCCTATGGAGCACCTCGGAGTTCCGGTCCCCTATCTAATCCCACAGCCACCGGATCAAGGTTTTGGAATGAGAGGTACGCTATGTTACCTTATTGTTAGAATTTGGCAACTGGCGGCACTTTTTGAACCTTTGAAACCCGCATCGTCCACCTAAAAATAAGCTTTTTTGGTGTCACGCTCCCCTTAAAACTAACATTGTAGCCGCTACGACACGGACAACCTGGCAGGAGGGCTGAGCTTACAACAAGAGTTCTCACAGTTGAAAGCCGACTACTCGGCCAACATGGAAAAGCTCAACCAGACCATGAACAGCATCAAGCAGTTCTGGAGCCCCGAGTTGAAGAGGGAGAGGCAGATGAGGTATCGGAATCGCGAACAAGCCAGAAATTAACATGTTTAAGACGAGAAGAAGCCACCCGAATAGCCCAGCTGGAGCGCATGTTGGCAGCTGCCGGCGGGAGTGCGGCCAGTGTTGTTGGAGGGAATGCTGCGCTTCAGATGGAGATCGCTGCCAGGTATTTTATCACTACTTTCCTTCGCTCTCGCCCTCTCTATTACTATCTCTCTCTCTCTCTCTCTCTCTCTCTCTCTTTCTCTCTCTCACTTTCTCTCTTTCTATTGGTTATGTCTTTGCAATTTCTCGATTTTTCTAGAGACGACCGTATCCGGCAGCTAACAAACATGCTGGACGAGCAGGGTCCCTCTACGATGATGGCGGCAAACGAGATTCGATACCGTGAGCTGGAGCAGACTGTCGAACACCTTCAGGAGATGTTGAAGCAGGCACATGCTGGGGTAAGACAGACAGAGAGCGAGCGAGAGAGAGGAGAGAAGAGAGAGAGAGAGAGAGAAGAGAAGAAGACAATGAGAAACTGTTTTCACCCATTTCACCGGCTAATTCTTACTTTTGTAGGACGCTGGTGGCCGATTCGCACTAGAGACAGCTTTGAGGAGGTTAGATGAAAAGGTAGGCTCAATTTTCAGCTAGATAATCATGAAACTTGCTTTTAGAATGAGCGTCTTGCTCACATGGAGGAGGAGCTGAATCGTTATCGTAACCTCCGTGCCCAGCAGCCTCGGGACTTCACTGATAAAACTGTCACCAAGCACGACATCGTGACGATGAAGTTGAAGATGGAGCGGAGTGAGATCGAGCTCAGCGAGCGGAAGCAGGAGCTGGCTGGATGTCAAGTTTGTTTATTTTGCCGTTTTTGAGGTGTAAATTATTTAGCCTGTTGTTGATGAAAATTCGTGTAAAAACTTAGATTTGCAAACTTCAAAAATCACAAAAATCGTATTTTTAACTTTGTAGTTTAGGGTTTTGCGATGCGGTTGCGGGCCAATGCGATTTTTTTGGGGCCAATAGCATATAAATTTGGATCAATAAAATAAATTCAAACGCTTTTAGGCTCGAATCCGTGACCTCGAGGACGAGAATATGGATCTGAAGTCGCATATGCACGTCTACCGGGATAACACATCGCAGCGGGACCATACCAATACAATTCTTCAAGGAGACGTAGGCCCTGATTTAGATAACTTTAATAATTTATTTAAACTAAGTTTGATAACTTATTTTGATAACTTTAGGTCGAAGCTCTCCGGAAAAAGCTGGAAGCCAAGAATCAGGCCGTGGAGCAACGGGAGGCCACCATCACCCGGCTCGAGAAGGAGCTTCGCGAAAGCCGGCATGAGGCGTTGGATCGACTCGAAAATGTTAGTCAAAATCTAAACAAATTCGAATTCTATCATTTTTAATTGTTGTTAGTACATTACACTACAAAATACGATCATTATTGTGTAGCCGTTCTGTAATCCAGACATTTCTAGGTCCGCCAGACCGAGTTGCGAATGACCCAGGTTGTCGGAAGATTAGATGGGCTGGAAAATACGCTACGAGAAAAAGATGGTACGTTTTTAAGCCAGTAAATCCAGCTATATATTTTAATGTTAATTAGACACTGACAATGTACCAAAATTTACATTAAGTATTTCTGTATTTTTAGCCGAAATCGATCGGATGAAGCACCGACTCACTTCGCACCCAGATGTCGTCAAGGAGAAGGAATTCAACGACAAGATTGAGAAACGTGAGTTGATATTTGATCCCTTTAATTAAGATTTCATAAACTCCCACAGTTCCATAATTTAGTATCCGAAGAAAAGCGACTTCTCGAACGGTTAGTCGACGACATCAGAAGAACTGGAGATAAGGAACGGCAACTTCAGGTACGACACTGTTCTTTCTCTCTCTCTCTCTCTCTCTCTCTCTATCCCTCTCTCTTCCTCTCTCTATCCCTCTGTCTATCTCTATCCTTAACGCTTCGATTTTTTAGCTGGAAACCTACCAAAAAGAGGTGGAGCAGCTCAAGGGCACGGTCGACAACTTGCAGAAAGAACTAACGGATCGGTAAGTTATAGAAAGACACTAAAACGGAATTCAAAATACTAACAAAATAATAAATTAATAAAACTATAACTTTAGCGATATTCTACTCGAATCTCAAAACGAGAAAATCGGAGATCTGGGCCGGGAAGTGCAATCTGCCAAAGATCGACTCCAAGCTGCGATGGTTGACAAGGGAGCCGACGAGTTGAGGAAGGAGGTGGGTTACCAATTAATAATTCTTTGAAAATCCGTAGTTTAAATATTTATATTAAATTTAGATGAAAGGAAGAGCTGTTTCCGAGGTCCGAAATTGTCTTTATTTTCTTGTAACATTAACATTTTTGGCCTGTTAGCTAGCCATGCCTAGATGGTTGTCATTCGGGCAAAAGCAATTTTATTAGCAGGTTTTTTTGGGATTGCCATTAATCGCCTGCGATATTATATTTCTAGAAAAATACTGTACATCTATAAAACAATTAATTAAGGTGGAAGTCGCTCGCTCCGAGGTCGACAAGCTGCTCAAAATGGTCCGCGCTCTCGAGAAAGAAAATGCCCAAATCGTCTCGCAGTACAAGCAGCTGCGCGGAACGGTGGATAGAGATGGTGGGTCTTCTTAAGAAATTAAATTAAACCCATTTGAAAAAAAACAAAAATCTAAAAATTAATTTACAAAGTAAACTAGTTTATAATTTATTGGTAATTTATAGAGTAGTAATTTGAGTGTAGTACATTTTGAGCAAGAAGACAGGAAGAAAAAACCGAATCCATTTCTGAAAAGCTTTTTCCAGTCTTTGCTAGTGAATTCATAAAAAATTCATGGCATAGTACAGGGCGCATGCAGCGCATTTTAATAAAAAATTTCTACTAAACGATAAAAAAGCTCTGTAATTAAAAAGCCATGCGTTCCGGAAAATACCCATTTCTCAAAATTTTGTCTTAAAAACTTAAGCAAAAAAACTTCACTTCAAGGTTAAAAATTCAATCAATTTACATTAAAACAATAGAATTAAAAAAGTTTAAGATACTGTAGGCGCTAAATTTATCCAAACCTGCTATAACGTTTCTTAAAGCCGGCTAAAGCTCTCCTTGTTGTCGTTTTGTGCGCGTGCCCATCATTCCGTTACATTCCTCTGTACACCTGCCCATTTTGATGTTGATTACACTAGTTAGAAAACGTATCATAAACCCCTCGATTTAGCCAGAGACCCGCTAACGCCAGACGGTAAGTTCCAAGGGTGATTTTCCAAGAGAACGGGTATACGGTATCAAATTCCACAAACTTTTGTGAATTGCCGTATACCCCGAGTCCGCCTCCTCTACTGTACCTTCTGGATTTCCACGATTTTTTGGAGCAGTCTACCGTAGTTTAGAGCCCCGTTTTTCTCCCCGAGGCTTAGTTAGTCGATACTACTATATTTTTGCAGAGCCTGAATCTCGTTAGTGGCTCTGGTTTTTTGGGTGGATGTTGTATTTTTCCGCATTTAAATTTTTGTATTTAGGCGCTGTGAAAGTTGATGGAAGAACCGGGCTCGTCTCGTCGAATCCGGTGCAGCAGCATAGCCAGTTCCAGAAGAGGTAGGAATACACATATATTGCACTTTATTCATTTAATTTATGTTTTAAATTGTTGAGCTATAAAAATTGGATACAATGAGTTCTTTCGCAAAAATTACGTTGAATATGCAAGTTCAAAAGTGTCATAAAAAAGCCCAGAATTTAGGAAGAGCCTAAAATAATTCCGACAATAACTCGGGGTATTTCTTGTACTTTGATCAATAAAATTGTAAATAAATTTATATATTCAGAATCGAAGAGCTAGAAGAAGCGCTCCGCGAATCCGTGTCAATCACCGCCGAGCGAGAGGTCCATCTGGCCCAGCAGAAGCACTTGATGCACAATATCTCACAGCAGGTGTGTAACAATTTGCGAATTAATGGAAGCCTACATGATTATCGTTAATTGCTGTTATTTGCTTATTTTTAGCTGAATGACTCCAAGCGCGAAGTGCAGGAATTGAGGAGAAAAATCGCAGATACGGGAGGACCAGATAGGGAAGCTACGATGAGAGCTATGGACGCCGAACGAAGACAGCATGTTGAGCAGCTATTGCAGTTGAAGTGAGCCATTTTCTACATCTGCCATGCGCTCTCTCTCGCTTGCGCGCCATCCCTCTCCCTCTCGCTCTCCCGCTTTCTCCCTCTGTCTCCCCCCTCTCTCTCTCAATCTCTCTCGCTCTCTCTCTGTCCTTGTCCCTCCGCTCAAAAGAAGTCTATTTAGACAAGAAACACTAATGGCGGCCATCCAAGAAAAAGATGCTCACTTGGCACTACTTGAAAAAGGTCGAGCTCCCCGTGAAGAAATCGAAACGGTCAGAAGACACCGAGAAGCCCTGCTCAGCCAGATGAAGCAGGTAGGGCAGCCTAGCAGAGCTTTTTGAGGACAAAGAAGCTTGGAAAATAGGCCGTGCAATCAAAAATATTTAGGAAAACGAGCGTCGTACCCTCATGATGTGCGCAGATCCATCTACTGTAGCTAGTCTGACGAAGCAAATTGCGACGCAGCCAGGTGAGAGAGAGAGAGAGCGAGAAAGTGAGAGAGACAGCGAGAGAGGGAGAGAGTGAGAGAGAGAAAGGGAGAGAGGGAGAGAGTGAGAGAGAAAGGGGAGAGTGAAACAGACAGTGAGAGAGAGAGAGAGAGAGAGATGGAGAGAGAGAATTAAGAAATTTTGAAGTACCCGTTTCCCTTAATCCTCCCCGATTCTAGTCCGCTCTCGCGAATCAGCCAGCTACGAACGCTGCTTTCCAGGGCCGGTGATCGGCGTCGGCGCTCCAATTTTGCCACTATCTTCTTCCTCCCACCCGATCCACGTCCAACAGCATAATGCCCCGATCGGAATGCTGGGCCCACCGAGCAAGCCGCCGAGTCGGGCTGGTGAGTAAACTAGACAGGGGTGTTGCTCAAAATAGCATTTTAAGTATCCTTTGGATTTCGGTGCAAATCTGGTTATCGCACGTATGGCAAATCCTGATTTAAATCACAGACTTAAAGAATTGGGAATAAAATTATTGAGCCCCTTGTTCACTATGCTCGTCATCAGCAGAATAGGCTCAAATGGATTTCCAAATTTTGTAAAAAATACTGTTAGCTGGTGAAAACCGGAAAATTTTGTTGAAATTTTGTGAAAAAAATGTTTCTTTAAGCCGGTCCCGGCTACAAATGTTTCCCGCTACTGTAAAACACTTGGAAAAATTGATTTAAAAAAAAGATATAGGCTATCGTTGATATGCCAATTTTACGGGATACACAAAATCCAAGCCTGACTTGAATATTTTTCAGGTGACGTCATGGTCAACTCTGCCGAGCTCGACGAGTCTGAAGGAATTTGGGCTTGAGCTATCAGATTTTTCCAGTTTATGTTTTGTAATTATATTTTTTCGTAGTTCTCCGTATCTTCTCAACATTTCCTCAGCATTTTTATGACATTTTAGACCGGTTCTATTTGACATTGCCCTCATTTTCATCAAAAACTGGATTTTTTTCTTGTATCAAAAACACTGTCTATTAATGCCTTTTCCACATCAGAACTAATATTTTCTGATGGCCCCGTGCACACTGCCGATCTCGCCCTCGCCCCCATTATGCTTTTCACTTTCGGAACTATGGCATTTTGATATCTATTTTTTTGATTCTGATGATCAAACTAAGTGAACACGTCAAAACCTACTTTTTTCAAGCTCAAGGACATTGCGAGAATAAAGTTTTTTGTACTCTACAAGGGCTACAACTTATGGAAATTTTTAGAAGACTACTACTTACTTATGCAACACTTACTAAAAATTACAAGACAAAGAAGCTGACGATATTGGCAAAATTAGCGGTTTTGGGTAGTGTAAGCCAAAGCCAAATTCACCGTTTTGGCGTATGTCTATTACGTCTAAAAAATTAAATGTTATCTTATTGTTGTTTATCTAAGGTCTAAAATTTTTTATTAAGCGCGTTTTAGCGTTAAAACTCATGCAAAGACGCGAATTTTAAAATTGCATTCATTTTTGCCTTCTGCGGCAGTTGCAAGTTTCTTTGAACCATGAAATATTTTTGCACCCCTTGCAGGAGAAAACGATTTATTTGGTCCAAGGTAGCAAAATTTCAGATGATTAAAGTTAATTGAAATCAACATCGGAGAATTTCCGTATTTGGAAGGTATCATCAACACGTAGAATATGATACAAGTTGTGGTCGTATTGTCGTCCGGAATTTTAGGCTATGGCGGTACAGAGAAGCGGTGTGTAAGCGCATGCTAAGAATGCGTACATGGAATACAGAGAGAGAACGAGAGCGAGAGAGAGATAGAGAGAGAGAGAGAAACAGAGAGTAAAAGAGAAAGCGCAAGATACAGCGCCAAAGTTATACAAATACGGCGGATTAATTACTAGCAAGCAGGTACTACAGCAACAAAGCTAGTAAAAAAACATTCGAGAATAGAAAAAGACAGCTTTTGAAAAGCGAATTCCACAGCGATACAGGATTGCACATGTCAATTTTAAGGGGAAATGGAAATGAGGAAATAGATATTAGAAACTTCAGGAATGAGGAAATGTTCAGAACGGATCGAGACTCAACGGTTAAAGGGGGAGAGCCAGGAAGCTTTATGGAGCCGTTACTGGCTCGCTCCCTTCAAAGCTCGCGTGTAAAACTTGACGAAGTCGTTGAGAAGAGGTTAACTGCCGGAAAGGCGCTCATTTATGAGCGGAGAATCGCCGGTTCTGGGAAATGTTCGACTTGCGCTTGTTCGCCTCCGGGCTCCATTGGCCGCGCTTGGCCTTCTGGCCGATGACCTTCAGGTTTTTGAGGACGGTTTGGTGGGGGACGCCTGGAATATGAAGCTATAAAAAAGGTATATGTTATAGGTTTAATCAGCTTTATTTTCGAGTGCCTAGCTATCATCCCAAATAAATTTGGTAGTTTACGAAATCGCATTTTCCAAGCTATCCGGTTTCCACAGCGCCGGTGGACTCTGGTTGATAGCACGTGCGCACGACAAGGCGATGCCAAAACAAAAGTCCAAAGGTGCAAAAGATCGAGAGGTACTTTAGGATCAGCATATACCCATCGTAATTTGTTGTTCAAAATAGACGCAATTTAACAATTATCATTTTTTTGTATAATGTAAAAATTTTAAAAGCTGAACGAAGTATGTACGACTACCTTGAAATCACTTACCCAATTGCTCAGCCATTTTCCGCGACGAGATTCGACTTTCGCTGTCGACCGCCTTCAACTTCTCTTCAATGGACTCTTGGACCGGACGAGCAGAAAGCATTGAGGAACCGATCTCCTCCATGCTGGTGTCGCCGGAGCGGAACCGGTGGAACCATTCGGCGCATGTCTAAAAAACAGTGTAACTTTGAGGTTTTCATTTAAAGTCTAACACCGCAGATTATTTTAATTTCTTGTCCTGCTGTCTTTCAAGGAGTCCGAAAAGGTCACCTTTAAGTTAGGACTACGGCTTATACTGGCTGCAAATGCCCTGGGCCTCAAGAGTATTGTGGCGGAGTCGGTACGCAAAGTACGTGCGCATTTTCATCGCGTAATGGGTAAAGCCCCCCTTCGTTGCCCACGCCTCGCCTAGGTACGCGTGGAGTGTCACGGCTGTTGTCCAAGTCAAAATGGTAGATTCTGGACTTGCTAACCCCTTTAAAAATGACGTCTCGTTTTCGACAGGTGTACGTATAGATCAGATATTCCTCAGCTAAGTGCTCTTCTTTCAATATGTTCAAAAAATGTCCCCCCTTATAATATTTTTTTGCATAACTAAGGCTTTAGGATTTTCAAGGAGTTCGCAGATCATTTTTTTTATTTGCTAAACCTTACCTCAACATCAGTAGCGCCCTCCCCATAAACATCATTAATCTTCTGAGCCGTCTTCTTCGGGTTACTTCCGTTGCAGAATTCAAAATAGATGCAGTGCCGGATGTGCTTCGGCGGGAAATCAGGAAATGTCGGATATGGGTGGGATGCCATTTTTAACGGATGGGTTGTTCGCATAAACTGAAAATTGGTCGCATATTTGATGATTATAATACGAGCTTAAAATGGAAAACCAATAGATCAAAGAGGTAAAAATTATATTCGTAAAATAATAAAGAGTAAAGTTGGAACGGCGGAAATGAGCGTGGGGAAAACTGCTGGGAATTTGAAATGTCAAGGGAGGGAGAAGTGAGAGAGAGCGAGAGAGTGCGAGAGAAAACGAGAGAGACAGAGAGAGAGATTGAAAGACAGAGAGTGAGAGAGCACGAGGTCCGTCCACATGCTTCCATGAATTCGGGACCGTTGAAACAAGCTGAGTAAATTGCTTACATTTCGGAGTGGCTTGAAATTTGACAGGGTTTCTTGGGGCGATGCCGTTAATGTTTAGAAAATTAGGAGAATTCATGAAAATATTCGAAATTTTCCAAAAATATAATCACGGAAAGTGAGATATAGATAGAGAGTGAGAGAGAGAGAGAGAGCAAGAAAGCAAGCGAGGGTGAGAAAGAGTCAGAGTGAGAAAGGTTTAGGGTGTGCTTTACCGTATATCAACCATATTCAATTCCAGCTATTTTTGAAATTATACGCATTATTAAAATGGATCTAAATATAAAATAATATAAAACTATTGATGTAAGATACATCCTAAAAAATTTAAATTCTATATAAAATTCAATACATGGCATCGGTAAAACTGGCATAGCTACAGATTTAAAAATCGCGGGAAAATGTCATAAAAATGCCAGAGAACTTGAATCTCGACGGATTTTAGATCAAACCGAACTCTTTTTTGGCCTCAGTTGGACCACCGAAATTTCTGAAGCCTTAAGCTCCTTCGAGCTCGGAATGTTCAGCTAAAATTCGATCGTTTTGGCCAATCTGAAGAATTCTAGAACCAAAAAATCGTCCTTTATGCATGGTTCGACCGGGGCTCGGCTTCCGAGGGCAGTATTTCGATTTATGTGGTCCTTAGGATTCCGGCTCCTCCTCGTGGCTGACCAAAGGCAAAGGACCAGGAAAGACGGAGAAAAGAATGGAGGGTGCTTTGACGCACGTAAACAACCCTCACAGCAGCGCCCCGGCCGAAAAGGGCGCAATTTCACAACGGACCAGCAGACCTGGTTGGCCTGCGCCCTTCCTAGCTACGCACACAAAAAACATCGACACGACCCAAACGACGAAAACAGCACACCGGCCCTCATCCGAAGTGATGAGCTTCTAGAGGGGGGGAGGGGAAGGTGGTAGAGGATCAGGTGACCTTGGGAAATTTCGGGGGAATTTGTTCGAGGGGTATTTTGGGAAGGCGTTAAAGCGGCAGTAACAGCAAGATTTTTTGGCAGGCCTATCTTTGTAAAATACTGTGCAAAAATTGCCGTTTTGGGGGAACTTGTTCGAGCGGTATTTTGAGTTCGGTTAAAGGGGCGGCGACAGGAGGCGCTTGATACCGGAGTCTGTACTTCACTTTTCTACTTTCAACAATATCGAAGGTCTTAGACTTGAATATTCTGGCAGGGCAGAGCTAGCGTATTCGGATTAAATGGTGCAGTGACAGGAGCCCACTTAGGGAACCGCCTATCATAGCCCATCGACATCTTAGAGAATCTTCAAAATTTTCGGTTTAGGCATTCGAAACTGAGAGAAAAAAACAAGAAAAAGGGGAACAAGACCTTGACAAATTGGCACAATTTTTTATTTAAACCCATTTTTGGTTTCGCGCCACGGACGGTGACAGGAAGGGTTTTAGATATACTACTAAATGGTAGGCCGACAAAACTGACAAAAACTGGCAAAATTTTCATATGATAAGTGAGAGGACTTGAAAGAATGTGAGCAATAGCGGAAAAAGAGAGAGAGCGAGAGAGAGAGAGAGAGAGAGAGAGAGAGAGAGCGAGAATGAGAGAGAGAGTGAGTGAAAGAGCGTCAGGGAGAGTGAGAGAGTAGAGAAAGAGCAACCGGGCGAGAGAGTGCGAGAATGTGACAGGAAAAAAGGGAGAGAGATGGAGGAAAAGAGAGCGAATGATGAATTATTCTGCACGAGTACTAACGCAATGAGTCTATTAGCTTGAACTATTCCTTTCTAAGCCTTAGTGTTTGCCTGAATCGTGACTTCCCCAAATATATGCAAAATCTATTCCGAAAGCCCTGCAAGACTTTCATGTCGCTTGTAGTCGGCTACGATATTTGTAGTCGAAAAAGGCATGTGAAAATCACATGTCTCAGGCTTCATCAAATTTGTAGAGGGCCCCTATTGCGGGAAGCTAATAATCGGGTGGTTATTCCGAGGGACACTATTGTTCCCTCCAAAAAATGCACGCGTTCGGAAATTGCCGTATAATTAGAGACACGCCCGGCCCTTTCGTGGTCGCCATAAAAAGACTTATTGCGAGTAACCGACTATATGTGCTATTTTAGGTAATAGTACGATTAATTTAAAATAGAAACGGAATGATGGAAGAAACGTTAAAAGTAAGAAAGGAGGATAATTTCCTATTTGATGCTATTTCTGAAGCTTGGGCGGAAGCCTAACTAATCGCTCAGAATCGCACCATCACAAGCAACAACATATGGACATGAAAGAAAGGTTATCAATATTCTAGTAAATCGCCGTTTTGGCTTCGCCACGCCATATGTTCGCTTGTGAAACCTGCAG
>CATQJA010001362.1:0-129777 GCA_958295435.1 Mesorhabditis spiculigera
CACATAAATTGAAGAAAAAAGAATTTTGTGAAAAACCGAACCTGCGCTGGTCTTCCCGCTATAGCTGTGATAGTCTTGGTGTCACCCTCCCTTGATACCCCAAAAAAGTGCTATGACTTTGGTCAGCCGCTGCCCTTCTAAATATCTCGATAATGAAAAAACCACGTTGTGCGTCAAAAATTAGATCTATAAAAATACCGAGATTGCCTAGGTTAGGCAACTTTGAGCCGTTAATGTCACCATCCCTTTAAAATGATGCAAAGACTAATTTTTTTTGTGGGGAAATTGCTTTAAAGTGAGTAAGAATGGCTAAATGAATTTTCCGAAAATCCTGATCCCAAAAATCTATTATGAAGACTTTTCAAAGCCTCGTGCTGAAATTTTTCATTTTTCCACGTGAAAACCTTCATGTCAGGCCGCCCTTAAGATCCAAATCAGGTTCAAAACATGAGCATGAGATCATGCAAGAAAACTCAAATAACCCTGCCTACTCCAGTCCTTTAAAATTTGCGGCGAAGTAATGCGATAACTTTGCCTAAAATATGCACCACGCTCGGGTCATTTTTCGCAAAGTGGGGGACGCCGTTTTTCGAGCCGGAGTGTGGTTGGCTAGCCGTTCCCTTTCTTGCTGCATCTACTCCCTAAAGGGCCCCACCCTCGATTTCTCCCTTTTTAATGGGCCAAAGTGGACAAATGGACGCCTCCAGGCGCTTCAATGGGGGTGGCCGCCTAGGGGGAGGCTGGGGTTGAGCTTGATTTCCGGAAATTTGGCCTGGGTGTGAGTACGCTTGTTAGCCTGGTTGGCGGGTTTTGAGGGTTTTATTGGGTCATAATCGCTGCGGCCCTAATTTTGATGGATTAACATAATTATATGGTATCAGAATTCTGTTAATTGCGTAAAAAAATGTTTTTATGTAGTTTTAAAAGATCTGTGACTGGCCGAAAAATAGCGAAAACCGGTCAAATACGACTAAGAATTATCGTGATTTTGATCCTCTAAATTTGCCGTTCCGGACTTTACATAATTGCATCGTGTAATTTGTCAAGAACAGCGTAAAAATTTTGTCTTATTTTGTACACTTTTATAGGGACAGCGACAAAAAATCGGAAAATTTTCGCATAAAAAGGACGTTCAGAGGGGTCGTGCGTACTCTACCTCTAAGTTCGCAAGGTTCCATTAGACGCCACCTACCAAATTGATTGTCTTAAGTTTTCACGAGTTAGCGTTATCGTTATACGCTACCCACGTGTTCCTGCCCCTTTAAAGGGCTTTCTCTTTTTTAACATAAAAAGGTTAGGCTACCTTGCGCGCGGCACCTCTTTACACCTTCTGACCCGTTTTGAGTAATTTTCCGTAATTTCCTTGCCCTCACACCCCAAAATGTTGCCTTTTCAACTACTACACACAGACGAGTTGAAAAGCTGAATTTTTGAAAGGCTTTCTTCTTTTCGGGCCGTACCCTCCTCCGCCTACCCACTTCCAGAATAGACGGCACCTCCTCGTTGTGCATAGGATAATTGAGGCCAGGCCACAAACCTAGCACCCGTGATTTTTGGCCCTTCGCAGACCGGTTTTTAGCTTTAAAACACACGGTTACCTTTTCGTTATGTAAAAACGAATAGTAATGTATGAATTCTGTAGCTTCTCTAAATCAGGGAACTTAACTTAACGTGGTCGCTTGAATTTTTTGTAGCCATTTTAGTCCCGATTTTTCAGTCTCTTTAATTTGGAAATTTAAGAATAATTAGATCATGAAAAAGGCATGCAATTTGTATTTGGTTTCTAGGAATTTTTAGCGCTGTACGTGTTGCAGTCCCTTTAAAACGCAATGTTTTTTTTGGCAATTGTACGTGATAGCGTCAATCTCGTAGCTTTTTTCGCCATTCGGCATGGGTAGCTACGCGTCGTCGAGTAAAAAAAACGTTAAACAAAGCAAGGCCGGCCCAGCAGAAAAAATAATTATCGCTTCAAGCGATGGCACTTCGGAAAACTAACTCTTTACCTCTCCCGGTGTTAGGTAATCCGCGCTGTAGCCTTTCCTGGCACTCCGCTTCGCACAAAAAGTCTATCAAAGAAAACGAAACCGGTTCTGGTAAGAAATTCATATAGGTCAATCCTAGGCATTTCTGCTCTTTAGAACTTCAACTACTCGTTCGTCACCATTACCCGTCTCCCCGTCCATAAGTAGCCGCGCGTAGTTCATCAAAAAAGGAGTATTAAAGCGCACCCCATTCCGACTTTTCGGTCGAAGAGCGGCTTCTGCTCTCCTGGAATGTGGGTGGTGAGGGGGGAGTTATGCCTCAGATGCAGCTGGTGCTCCACGGTATGAACAAGCAAATCTTTCAGCAACTATTGTTGAAAGTGGTGGCGGCCCCGGGGCTTCGTAGGGCAGAGTGTCCCGCAGCGGCTCCCTCGTTCTCGCCCTGCCTTTTTCAGCTTTCCCTTGAATCTCAGTGCCACTCAGCGGCGCGCGCAACTTTCGTGGCCACCGACAAATTAACTCCCTGGCCTGGGACGGCCAATTGTTCAAGCTCCTTTGCTTGTTTTAGGTGTGTGTCGTGCTCCTGGTCATAGCGCCACGTAAGTTTCTTTTTGAATTTTTGGAGTTTTGCCAGTTTTTCAAACCACATTTTGGCGTCTGCCACGGCTACTTTCCTTTTTTTTCCTATTTGAACGGTTGCGATAGGCTCACCCAAAATTGGGACGAGAATCCTCCAAGTGACGCTCAAGTTGAAATACTGCTTCATTTTTGAAACCCTCTGGCTTATTTGGTATTCTTTAAAATGTTTAAGCTTAGTCTATGAATTGGGTTACTTAGGATTGATTCCAAAATGGGCTCGAGATGCTTGAACAGCTTCGAATTAACCTACTTCTCAAAATCTTGATTGAGCTTGATTTCAATGAAATAGACAGTTTGGAAACCTTGTCCTTCCTTTTAAATAAATAAAAAAACTAGTTATAAAATTCCGTCCAAGCCTTTCGGCTCAAAAATTTATATACCTCAAAAATTATCCAAAAATTCACATTTCCCCGCTAAGCAGCAGCGTCAGTGCACCCGGTAAAGTGCTCATCGGGAACCCCTTGGGGCCCGCCACCCGCTTCCCCTATGGCCCTGCACATGGCCTCAGCCCTAGCATCCTTTTTTGGGCATTAAAGGGCCCCAACAAGTCACCCGGGCTCGCGCGATTTGTCAGATCGGCGCCCGGAAGTCCCGGGGTTGGCAAGTAAAAACAAATATCGCGAATCTCGAGTTTTTCGGGGTTGAGGTCATCGTTGGACTCTTGACAGGCCTTTTTTGGGGGATCAGGAACTGGGAAAGGGCGTGCGTGGCCGAAGGCCTGCGAATTGACACGTTCTGAGGCGCGGATATCGACAGCTACGCGATACGCCAAAACTGATGCTATCGTAGGTGTCAATGCCTAGTTAGGGGACGGGGGTCGATGCTGCGCCTTTCCAGTTCCGTTAGAGGGCTAGGCAAGGTAGGACTTTGTATTTGGTTGGCATTGAATTTCTACGCCTCACGGGTCGCAGGTAAAATCGTGAGAAAGCCGGAATCAAAAAACCAAAAACATGTCTTCTCAATCGCTCTAAAAGATGTTAATTTGAAAATGTGTGGCTGACTTGAGGCCGGGTAGCACAGCCCATTTAGTAAATCACAACAGACTTGTATAGCTGGGAACTTGGGTTTAAAACAGGTTTGCAAAGATCATTTAGGAGTTCAGGGTAGGCCAGGAGGGACCGTTTTAGACAAAAATTACTCAGTTGATTCAGACCCCCTGACAGATGGCCATAATTTGAAGCCTAGGAATTTGCAAATTATTCGGCTCCCCTTGCTTTTGGTCAACCGGTGGTTTAGCGGCCCCCGGTGATTTGGCCTTTGTGCCTCTCCTATGGCCAACGAACGGCCACCAAATGGCCACCTTCGCGGAATCCCGACGTCCACCACCCACATGGTCACCCCCAAATTGTTTCCTGCCTTTTTGTCGATTCGCAAATATGTTCGGCCCTGGGTGACGGCATTTTGCAACAATTTTCATGAAATCCTGCTGACTTCAAGAGCTTTGATTTCTGCAGGTTCTAGCAGCGATCCGGCTTTTTAAGTTTTTTTAACTTTAACTTTTTTTAAAGGTTACCCCTGCCACACCTAAACTGGATCGGAAGTTGGGAATCTGCTTACATTAGCGTTCGCTTTTTGACGAAAAGCAGAGAGAGAGAGAGAGAGAGAGAGAGAGAGAGAAGAGAGAGAGAGGGAGAGAGAGAGAGAGAGTGTGTGAGGGAGAGAGCGCGAGTGGGAAAGAGAGAGAGCGAGAGAAAGTGAGTGTGTGTGAGGGAGAGAGAGAGAGAGTGTGTGTGAGGGAGAGAGAGCGCGTGAGAAAGAGAGAGCGAGAGAGAACAAAAAAGCCGAAGATAATTAGAGGCACACCACCAAAAAAATACTTAGCCCTCCTAGTGATTTTTCGCTTTTTTTCGGCGTTCCAATAGTCCGCAACATTCCTACTTACCCCAAAAAAGCTACTCCCAAACCCGATTTAGTCGAGGCACTGGCTAACCCGGGCCTCCTCAAAAATCGTAGCAAAGCATATCAAAAAGCGGGATGTTATGCGGTCGGGGATCCGGAAAGAGATTCGAACTCGGGTGGGGGAGAAGCTGAAGGAGAAGCAAGAAGCCGCGAGAAAAACACAATTCGGCTCGGGGGCAGGGGTCAAGGAGGGGGCGGAAGGGGCGCTTTTGAAGCCGGGGGGTTGAAGCCTTGAAGGGGGGATTTGTCAAAGTTATATATCCCGAGACCCTCTCGGCACACCAACCCATCCCATGTGCCTCATTTCAGCCGCGCCTAGGACGGATCGCTTTGCACACCAACAATGCTCTTGTGTGCGTTGGGGTGCTTGGATCAATTTTTTGTTTGTTTTGCAGGAAATCTAGGTACTCACTAGTGCGTATTGCATTAATAGTATATTGGCAAGAAGATCCATTGAGAGATACCTTCAAATTGATAATTTCTATTAGATTTTTGAGCTCCTAACGGGCCATTTAAGGTATTTTATGCATTCTTATCACGACGATTTTGGTAGTATATTAGTGCCATATATTTTCAGTAGGTTTTTATAAGTATCAAACGTTATTTCAGTAGCAAACGTTTAAAAAATTCAACCGCCAGAAGCTGTAAGAAACTTGATATGTAACGCTAGTCTTCATTTAGAGTCAATGACCAAGCCGTTCCGGATTTTTCCGCTCCATTACTTTGGACGATCGTCTCAAAACGGATTCGAGCCTTCATTTTCATAAGCTCGGCTCCAGCTTTTTACTATAGTCTATCCTCTAGAATACCCAGAAATGATAAAAATAAATTGGCATAATTTAAACTATCCACAGATTTTCTCAATTGTTACTTTTGGCCTTTTTCATCGCATTAGAATGGCTCCCCTAAAAACATTTTGGCGAACGAAGCCTTAATTTTTACTTAGAAAATGCGGTTGAAAGATTTTCGATCAGCAAATAAATGGTACACAACTTATATAGTAAAAAGCTTACCTACCGATTTTTAGAATGCGAAAAACGTTCTTTTAAACAATTTTGGTGTTACTCCATCAATTTTAAAAATTGCTTACCTTTACTTACCTTAAAATCGGGTCATATAATTCTTCCCGTATCAATACCTACCTTTTCCATACCTCTCCCCTCATTCACCAGCCGCAATTCGAATTTAGCGTCGTATACGCGGGTTTTGAACAAACGGGTACACAGCATCGCCGCCTCCTCTCCCCCACCAAATCATAATCACACGACGCGACGATGTTTTTGCGGAAATTCTGGAACGAATGGACGCTGCAAGAGAATGCGAGGCGCATGAAGATCACCGTATTGCCGTCTGGGACGAAGAAGGTACATCTGAGGAGCCCCAGCGAGCTGGACGAGATGGAGAAGCAGGAAAAACGGCGGCGGAAGGAGGAGGAGCGCCAGAAGCAGCATCCAGGTCAGTAGATTAATTTTTACATATTCTTGATTGGCATATTTTCGTAGTAATTCCCGTATGTTTTGTGTGAAGCTCGTACTCACAGCTATATTTTTTGAGTGCCATTTCTCCTAGTAAGTTCAAATAATTTTTTGGAGCCTTGATGTCCCAAAAATCATCCACAAAAAAGCGTTGACGTCGCAGCTTGCTCTCTCGCTCCATATCTGATGAATGCCGTTCATGCCATTGGCACCTCCATCTTCATATTTTTCGTTTTTCTCTGGCTCCTCATAGAAACTGAAAATTTTCTGGCATCCTGAGGATCAAATTTCTGAGGCCGGGACGCTTTTTGGTTTAGAAGATAGGCTATGTAAATGGCGGCGGTAGGCCAAATTTAGTGCAAAAGATCCTGCTCGTTTTTCTGCAGCTCTCTCACCCATGGCATTTAATTTTTAGTTTTCAGAAGTTGCTGACTATGAATTCTCTGGATTTCTCTGGATTCTCTCTCTATCTATTTCTCTCTATCTCGCGCTGTTGCTGGGCCAAGCTGACTTTTTTAATTTTTTTTTGGTATCCTTCAATAAGATTTGTCAATTTTTCAAAATTTCCCGATTTTTCAATGAAATTCCGCGACCCTAGAATCCAGAATTTCTTCTGAGCCAGACTTTCTTTCCCTGAAATCGCAACATTTTGCTCTACACCCAATTAGTAGAGTCAATCCAAGTCCATATTAGTGGCCTCCGAGGCTGTTTGCATGCGCCCACGTCGTGGTGCCAATTATCCTGGCGCTGGCAACATTGGGTGGCGCGCAAGTTGTTGTTGAGTGGAAATCCAATTTTCGGGCTGCCCCCTTTTCTAAGGGTATTCCTCCAATTTCCGGTCTCAGCATAACTAGTACATTGCCCGAACTCCGAGTTCTCAATCATAATTTTCATCACTGTTTTTGATGAATTATACTGATGAGGCCACCGGAATCGCAGGAAAAATTAAGGTGCTGCCCTTGACGCAGCATATAGCTACCAAATCGAACAATTCAAATTTTTAGCTCTAAAAATCTGGAGATTGTGTTCTTTAGTATTCTAACATCTGTTATTTCATTCCTGGCGCCTGGCCCTAAGAGCATCCTACCCTATTTTGCCCATTTTATGGGCCAAATTTGGGGGTGGTAGTGATGCCCTTCGTGTCGTAAAGAGGACCCCCGCGGAACGGACACAAAGCCAAACGCAATGGGACGGGATCCCGAATTTTCGAGGGCAGAATTTTTGATTTTTTTGGACTTTCTGAGGTCAATGTAATAAGTATGGAAGTTGACAATTCGCGATAGAAAATATTCTCAATATTCTAAATATTTTTATAGTTATGGTGAACATTCCGGGCTAAGTTTACGCAGATTTCACTTCTAAATAATTTTACATGTATTTAGCATGTCTTAATTTAATTAAAAAATTGAGATAATACGGGAAAAAAATCTCAATAAATTTATCTTGCGATTTTCGACATTCTTCAACCCGTAATTAGCGTATTTATCATAACCTTACTATCCAACCTAGCATTTAGTTTAGTATTTCTGACTACTAGTATATCATCTGCCCGCCATAGAGGCCAGCGGGCGAGACCGCACATCTCGCGCACAGCTGCTGAAACCCAATTTGGGGGCCAAAAAATGCTGTTGCCTCTTTTGGCCCCCGGGGGTCGTGTGGTGGCGCTTTCTTTGGTGGGGGTGGTGCCCCAAATTTGCAGCTCTGGAGAGAGAGAGAGAGAGAGAGAGAGAGAGAGAGGGAGAAACGACACCATTGTCTTGTCGGCTGAAAGTCAAAGGTCCACAACGTTTCCGTTTATGTATGCGGGCTGTGTGGCTCGTTAGATTTTTGCAAGTTTTTCAATTTTTAGAAAACCACTTGAAAATCGAAAAATCTTGGAAAATTGTCCTATAATTCGAAAAATTTGCATATAAATCTTTCACTCTCTTTCTCTCTCGCTTTCTCTTACTCTTTCCGCGAATTCTAGCCATAACCCCGACAGCCTTAATCTCGAAAGGAAAAAATGCCGGTAGCGAAAAAGCCGGACAAATAAAATAGCGACATCCAAATCCCGACAGCCAAAATACCGACCGTTTTTCGACGCGCTGCCGCTGCTGCAATTAGCTGTCGGCATTTTCGAGTGTCGACATCTTTGCGATCGAGTTTTGGCCATGGAGATTTTTGCGTCTTCCTTCTGCATACAATATTTTAAAACAGTAGGAATGCTCCGAAAATCCATTTATCCCCTAGCGAGCTAGCCCGCGCGCGCTGATTTGAACGCCCTAACCGAAAACGGAGCTCCAAAAAAGGGTTACTCGGTGTTGGCGCCATCCAGGCGGGGGTTCGACCTCTCCTTTACACCCTTTTCCGTTACCCTAAAAAGTCCCAGGGCGAGCATAACTCAATTCCAGTAGGGCAGTGTTCTTCCGGGCCCACCGGCGCCGGGTTGGAACCCAAGCCAATGGAACCTCGACCCCCGGGGTGGGGTAGACGCCAGGAAAAGTTATGCCTACGATTAGTTCGGGCTCCTGGGCACTGAAATCTCCGAGTCTTTGTTTTTGCCCTCAGCTGTCCTTTAAAGCAAGTTTTCGCGCAAAATTTGATAGTTTGAGTCTGAAATCCATCGCAAAGTTGTAATTTTTGTTATCTTCCTGGCACCTTTAAAATATCGAAAATCAAATGTGAAATTTCAAAATTTCGGGGTTTCAAAATGCCGAAATTCAGGAGTTCCAAGCAGCCTGTTTTAAAAATTTGAGGCTGTTAACTTCTACAATGTACATATTGAGATTTTAACATCATCAAATGTGGGCATTGCAAACTTCATAATCATGAAATTTCGGTGTTTTGAAATTTACGGATTTTGACTATCGACCTTATGAATTCCGAAATTACGAAACTTCGGCAATATGAAATTTCGACAATATGAAATATCGACAAGATAAAATAATTAATTTTTAATTCCGAAGTTATTAAAAATCTATTCCAAACTAATTTTGACAAGAAGTGCAAAAATACGTAAATTTCTGTCTTCCCAGTTCCTTTAAACTCTACCCTAACCCCAAAAGCATCGATCAGCACGTCCAAATGCCTCGGCGTTTCGGGACCCACCCGGAAATCTCCTTAAATAATTGATGCGGGTCCACTTTCTTGGCGTGTAGTGGAGAAAGAAGCGGACGACTCATCCCGCCCGCTCATTTGATGGAATAACAAATTTGATGTGGGCCTTTGACCCAAGATGCCCGTCCGCCCTCACTGCCCATTTCTTAAAACTCAATCCCGAGTCGAATCGACGCTTTAAAATTTTGTTAAGGTCATTGTAAGGTAGTGATTGCACAATATTTTTATCTAGTGATGCTTTGTAAACTTTTTGGCAGATTTTTTACTAGTTTTTACTTCTTTGGACTTTCGGGGCGCTGGCTTTTGGCTATTAGGCCAGAGCTCCCGCCCAGTCTAAAATTTGCTAGCATACGTAACGTAACGTAGTAAGTATTTATGAATAGTTTTTATGAACTTAAATACGGCTATCTTAATGCAAAAGCTATCTCAAAAACACGGAAAAAATTTCACTTCGAGGTTTTGGCCGAAATTGGTAATTTTTACAGGAAAATCGATATTTTGTATTTTTTTACGAAAATTCGTGAGGTTCCTACGTTTAGAAATAATATAAACCGTTTAAGAACGCATCATCTATTTATTATATAAGATTGGACGTCAAGGAAAAAGTTGGTATCCCGCACTCCCGTCTATTTTGGCGTGTTGTTTCGTGCGTATGGGGTTGGATCTAAGGTCTTCTCCGGGGGGTTCCCCGACAACGCAAAAGCCCAATCAGGATCCGGAACCAGTTAGCCAAAAACCGCTAGTCGGCAAAAGAAAAGGAGCTCCAAAGAGGCGCGAGAAAAGCAGCAGGATCGGCTCGATGCCGCCGATTTTCCGGCCGACCGCGTCGGCATGTTTTTCGGGTGTTGGGTTTTACGGGTTTTGATCGTTTTTGGGATTTTGAAGCGATTTTTGATCATTTTATATGCTTCTGTAACTAAGAAATTTTAATTTTACAGTTATTCCTGCTTTTTCATTTTTTACGGAATTACCTCGCGTAAAGCAATAAGAAAAACCACTAAAAAGCCGAATCAACCTCATTCAGTTTTAGCTAAGATCTCGTAGTTATCACCTTCTATCTCTCTTCCATTTTTCTCGTAATTACCTCGCGTAAAGCAATGCGTGCACCTCGGCGAGCAACAACTGCGTGGCCGGGATGATCTTCTCGCAGGCGTTGCTGTAGGAGAGCTTCAGCCCGGCTGTTGCTCTCTTTTCGGCGGCCGGGCTGATCAAGACCACCGCCGGCATCAAGGAGGAGCAGGCGTTGGCCAAGAAACGGAAATCGGGTAAGAAATATGACTGGAGAATTTGATATGCGTCACTTCGTCGTGCGACCCCTTTGTCGCGGATTTTGCTGTTGTTCAAATTCCATCTTTGATAGTTCATGTTTATTTCCAAAGCCGAGAATGTGACACTCAAAGATTTTAGCAAAAATAGGTCAGTTTATATGAGATCCATAAAAATCTTTGGCTTCAACGTTCCTTTAAAACCCCTGGTATTTACAAATTGCTGTATTCGAAAATTTGAAGCCGTCAGAGGCAGATCATGCTCTTCTCTCATTTTCCCATATTCTTCTCTCTTTCTTTCTCTCTCTCTCTCTCTCTCTCTCTCTCTCTCGCTCTCTCTTTTTGCTGTCTATCTCTATCTGTCTCGATCTCCCTATCTAGCCCTCTCCATTTCTAGTTGGCACTTTTCAGTTATTCCAAATTCAAGTGTGAGTTCCAAGCACCCTTCAATACTGTAAAGCTCATGCTCGTCGCGTTTCCAAAAATTTTCGCCTATAGGCCCAAATTTTAACAGAATTACCTCTGTTTGCCCTGTCCTAAAGCGCAGTCTATTTCCAAAAGTTGCGAGGCACAGGAGGAACGGCTCAGATGCACCTATTCCCACCCCAAAATCACACGCCCCCAAATTCCGCACACGTCAAAATTAGCATATTCGTCGGTTGGCTAGCGGCCAGCCCGGAGAGGAGGACATTTTCGAGCAGCAGCGCCCCAGGAGCAGGACCCACTTCCATAACCAGCCAGCCACCCCGTTTCCTTTATTGGCCCCTTTATTGGGCGCTATTTTGCGCCGGTGGGGGCTTTTTTGAGGGTCCTGGTTGACCTTGTGCTGGCTTATGCTCCGTACAATTTTGGCCACGGAACAAGGAACGGCTCATTCCTCAAGTATCGCTGCAAGCTGGCCCATCCAAGCTAATTATTTCGGTCAATTCCGCAAGTATTGCTGCTAATTTGCCTTCGTAAAGCGCGCATTTTCCTCAAGAATCTTTGCTAGCGTGCCAAAAAATTTGGGGCGGAACTGCTTAGACTAATTTTCCCAAAGGCTCTTCGCTAGATTGCCCTGCAAAAATTGCTATTCGGCTATTTCGAAAGCTATTTGGCAGCTATTCCTAACGAATCTTTGCTATTCAACCCCCCCCGAATTCTTCAGCTAGCTGCTTGTTAAAAGCTCTCTGCTGGCTGCTCTTAAAAAATTTGTTGATCACCGCAATTGCTAAAACACCTCTGCTAGCCTGCTACTGTACTGCTACTAACCTGTTAATTGATTTCTCCCATTCCCAGAATTTCAAAAGCATCTCTGCGTTCCAGTAATCCAAACGGGCCGGGTTCTCGACAAAAAACACGACGCCTTGAATATTCTGGCCTCCAAAAAAGTCTCCCAAATTCTGGCCCGCATCGGAATTCACGTCAGGCGGCCGAGAAGGGTAGAAAAACTTGCTGTTTTCGAAACGATAGAGAGCTAGAATCAGAAGATGATTATTCCGCTCCACTCCGACTACTACGCCAAGCTGCTCCAAAATTTGACGCGTCGGGTGTCTCAATTATTCCTTGGATCACGAGTTGCCCCCGTGACCAGCGTCCGGATCTCGAATCGGGAAGAGATCTATCGAATCTCGGGAAGGTCGGGCTTTACTTCGGTGGGATCGTTGGATCCGGAGCAGTTGATTTCGAATTATGATGGTGAGTTTAAAGCGCGTTGAAAACGTTTCTGTCGTGAAAAGCGTATTATTAAGCGTTATACCAAGTTACTCGACCTAAACTTTGTCTTGTCAACCCCTTTAAAATATGTTAACCCTTCGTGGAATTGCAAATTTTGCCTTCTAAAGGTCCCCGGAAGCAAAAAATATGTCAAGTCCTCATAGCAAACCAATTTTTTAGCTTTTGAGGGGTCATATGACCTGTTTTTTTACTTAGCAGCCCCTTTAAAATAACCTAAACACTTTCAGCAGCAGCAGTTGTGTGGTTCAAGGCACTTCGAAGCTAAATCCATTAAAGTCCTGAATTAAGCTGATTTTTTTCGCTTGTTGAGTTGTTATTATCAGGAATTTTTCCCTTGCGTTATCTTTACAGCTACAGCTTTACAGCTTTACAGCTTTTAGATACAGCTTCACAGCTTTTAGATACCTGCCGTAAAAAAATTCCATATCTTGAAGGTAAAGCCAATTCCATAACCTGAACTATGATATCAATTTTGAAACATCCCCTTTTTCTTGAAAAGTTGCCTTAGCCCCTTCCAGAAATCCCGTGAGTAATCGCTTCTGGGTGGTGGAGAATTTTTGGGGCTGTGGAGTGAAAACCGGGCCACCGATCTATCTCCAGGAGCAGGAGCCCAAGGCAGGCTTTGCTTTTTTGGGCTGGCTAGGAGCTAACAATTTATCTTATGGAAGTCCAGCCGAGTCGAGTATCTTGGCACTTGGCCAAGGATTGGGGGTGAAGATGGACTTTAAGGGGAGTGGGATAGGAGCCCGAGTGCTCGCTCTCTCTCTCTCTCTCCCTCTCTCTCTCCCTCTCTCTCTCCCCCTCTCTCCCTCGCTCTCTCTGCTGTTTAGATAAAGAGCTAAATTTGAATGGAGCATGACAAATCTCCGCCTCATCTTGGTCCATTTTTTATTTAAATGCGTATGACTTCTTCTTCATCTTTGTGCTGCTACAGCTAAAACGTCGGCTTTTCGGTCCCTTTAAAAAAGACCGCCAGAATTCCGTAAAGTTCTAAACTCAAATTCCATCCCCAGGCACAAAAACCCATTATCCCGATTCAAAAATTCCACTTTATCCAAAAGTTGCACCAACCCCATAAAACAAAGACCTTCCAGGGGCGCAAAAAATTTCCTGCCCAACTCCGAGCTCCCGATTTCTCCCCGGAGAGCCCAAGCTCCGAAGCCGACTCCCCCCAAAAATTCCAAAAGCATCCCTGGCGGTCCCCCTGAAGAAGAGAAGAAGCATATGGGCATAGCCCGCTGGGCATCCGGCTCAAACATGCAAAAACAATCGGCGAGACAAATGGGGCGCGCACCCCTAGGGTCGGGGCCATGGAGAAGGGGCGGGGTGGATCTCTTGCTCCAGTTTGTCCTCAGGATTTCTGCGTACCCCTCTTGGTTCTAGTCGAAATCTCGGGCTTCTTTTTCTCCGTCTTCTTATTCTCCTTCTGCTTCTCAAGTGCCTCGGGGTGCCCTGATTTTCTGCGGCTTCTGCCGGTTTCTACAGCTTCTTCAAACCGGATCAGTCGTGCTACAAAAATTCCCAGAATTTACTAATTACGGTTGAAATTTGGCTTATCGGATAGTGCCGGATCTTTCCGGAAGTTGAGACTTCCTGGTTCCCAGCTATCGTATTGCACTGTATTCTGACATATTGAAACGCATTCTAACGTATTCCTGCGTATCCTAGCGTATTATACCGTATTTCAACGTATTCTAGTGGTTTCTAACGTATTCTACCGTATTCAATAGTATTTCATAGTACCTTCGTCGTCTAGCGGGAAAATTCCGACTCCATCCAATTTCCACTCCAATTTCATTAAGACCCAAAATCCCAGTCGTCAATATTTCGCCACGAATTCGGTTCTGGCAACCCACCAATTACCGTGTCAAGAGGCGCCATTCGGAATCCGGGCTCATCCATGGTCCACCACGACGCTTGGCCCCAGGAATTTGAGCGTATCGCTTAGGTTGAGTTCGAGTTTGAGCTTGAACTCCATAAATAAACCGAAAGGATATGTTCTTCTACTCCCCCCATTCCAAACCGACAACACGACGTCAAACTACCCCTCATTTACATCTGAGCCAGCTTGACACGAGGCTCAGCGTGGCTATTGCCGAACATTTGGGCAGAGAAGCAAATGAGGCCAGATTGGAGCATGTTAGACTCCTCTGCGAAGGGGAGCACCAACATCAGCATCGCTTGAGCCATCATGATGACCAGAGCCTGGTTGTTCGACAAATTCACGACTCGCACTCACCGCAGGATTCTGTATTTTCGGTGTCTGAGCATCAGCGGCATAAAAAATCGGGCGCTCGCAGGCCGACGATATCGATTTTGGAGGACGGGAAAATTATTATTGGTGGGTTTTGGAGCGTCATGTAGTGGACTGGCAATATTTGAAATTTTCATGACTTTTCTGCTTTTTTGAATATTTCTATCGCTCTCTCTCTCTCTCTCTCTCTCTCTCTCTCGCTCTCCGTGTTCCTCTCTGTATCCCTCTGTTGCCAACTACATCTTCTGACCCTGTTTTTACGACTGACCTACGTACATAGTATCAACTCGTAGTGGGTGCCAACCGGACCCCTAGCTGGGTGTCGCTGCCCTTGTTTGCATGCCGCTTCCGGTCCCTTTTCAGCCGGGCTTTCATGGCTAAGGGTTGATGCTGCATGTTGGCAATACGGCTTTTGAGCTTGAGCTCTTCTCCCGAATTAGCCGCAGTGTGGGCAAAAATATAAGACTAGCAGTCGAGAGAAAAACTACTACTACTGAAAAAAGCCGATTTGGCCCAGCTGTTGGGTTCAAGAAAAAAAAACGTTGTGAGAATCAAAATAGAATAGAATTAGGCTGAATCAGCTTAGAGAGCACCTTCCACTAATGCATATCGTACCTGTCTTAGAGCGACTTAGAACTCTTCTTTTAGAAGTCGAAAATTCCCGAATTCCGCACTGGGCCACCCAGTTTTTCGGTGCGTGGGTGGTGGGGGCCCTTTGCACGGGGCTAGAGATAAATTGCCCAGATATCGCCCTCGCTCGGCTTCTTCAACTGCTCCTCTGCCTGGCCGGGCATCCCGGGAGGTCCTTAAGAACTCGGGAAATCCGAACTCCCGCCCTGTTACGCCCAATTTATGGGGGATCCGCTTATTCCGCTAGAACGGAGAATCGTGCCGGGACCTAGCGGGGGGATTTATAGCAGGTTTGATAAGGAACTTGGAGTCGGGAGGAAATTGAAGCAAAAGGGGAATTTGGGTTGGCGGTAGGGAATTCAAATTTCAAGAGCTTTTAAAGGGGTGGTGATAGAAGAGTTTTCATAGGGCCTAAAGAGATTTTACACGCGTTTATAGTAGGTATGCTTGAGTTTTTGCTCTATTAATGCGCCTCCAAAAAAAACATTTAAATTTCAGATTTAAGCTCGTAAGTTCCGTAAAAAACCTAGGAATATATTTTGAGGTTCGGGTACAAAACTACAATTTCCACTGACTTTTGAAACATATAAATCGTCTTTTTTCTTAGATTTCGTGTTCCCCTAGGACCAAAAATAAGCATAACACATTCCAAAAAACGCCCCGAGTACCCATAAAAAGTGCCCTCCACCCCGAGGACCAATCATAACATTATGCAGACGGGCCCGCATTAGAATAGGAGTCCTAACAACGGCTAGTTTCTGGGGACATTTTTGGACTTTGCCTACTCCTTTTTGTTTACTTCACCGAACCTAAAAAAAGATGTATATTTTGCCAATTCGAAATTCGCAGCGGCTATCCGGGAGCCCGTCGGTTTATCACTCCATCTTGAGCGCGACGCTTGGGCATTCAGGTATGCAAATGAAAGAAAAATTTTGGTTCATTAGAAAATTCATGAGTACAGTTAATGATAAAGCTCTTTTAGTTTGGAATTTTTATCTGATTTCCTCCGGTACTTACGATAAATTCCTCTACTCGATTTTTACGAATTGGTCGATCGATAGCCTATAATTATTGAAAAACCTGCTTATTTCTGCCTATAAAACCCCCGAAAAGTTCCCTTTTCTGCGTATTCTGGGTCCCGCAGGGAAAAGGTCGGATCGAGGGCCGCCCAGAGGGCCGGATGACGAATACGAGCACATCCATCCACAATATTCGATCTTGGGCGTTTTTCGAGTTTTTCTGGGTTTTCTCAACTATCTAGGCATCGAGAACCGCAATTTAAAAAAATGGAAAAGCGATTTTAGCTTTAAGCGATTTCACGAAGAAATAAATCGAGTTCAAACCACAGCTTTTCAAGCTGGAAAAGCTCAACAAATTGATAAATTTCGGCTTGTCATGCGTCACCATGTTTTTCTACGTAAAGATCAATTATATTTTTTCTTTTCTTGCTAAATCCGATTTTAAAAGGTTAAAAAATAAGTAAAAAGAAATCCGCTAAAAATGGTACGAACGACAATCTTTAACGATGAACCGGCCGCTCGGACACCAGATTTACCGTCTCTTTATCACCTATAAATGCGTGTCCCCCTGCATGCTTGCACCCAAAAACCAGCTTCTCGTGTTTCGTCCCGAGTACACCACCGGAATCTACGACTCAAACTTTGCCGAATTCCCCCAGGTCGCAATGACCCGGACAGAAGTCACTATTCCGTCTCGCCGACGACCATCGATCAGTTTTCCATATTTAGAGGAGATTCTATAAGAAAAGGTTATTCTTTTAGTTTGGCATCAGAAAAATCAAACCAAACCCTTATTTTTGAATCTATTAACATTTTATAATGCGTGGATTTTTAGACCACGTAACAACACGATGGGACGGTGTGCCGTTAACTTCACAATCAGCCTTGTTAGGTAAATTTTATACAAAAATTTTGATTGGCGTCTTACTTTACCCTTTGAAAGTAGAAGATTTTCTTTTCTGACCCGTCGCAAGAGAGCGAGAGAGAGAGAGAGAGAGAGAACGAGTGAGAGAGAAAGAGCGAGGGAGAGAAAGAGAGATAAAGAGAGAGAGAGAGAGAGAGAGAGAAGTAGAGAGAGAGAGATAGAGAGAGAGAGAGAGAGAGAAAGAGAGAGAGAGAAAGAAGAGCGAATGAAAGAGAGACACACACAGAGAGAGAAAGCGAGAGAGACAGAGAGAGAGAGAGAGAGAAAGAGAGAGCGAGAGAGAGAAAGAGAGAAGTGAGAAAGTGAGCAAGTGATAAATAAAGTGGGAGCACGAGCTTAAGCTGCCCTTTTAGATGCAGACGATGGCGCTACTGTGATTACCGACACGATAAAGGACGACACCGAAGACAAGGAGCCAAAAAGCTGCCCACAACAGTGTATAAAGGTATGAAACAACTTGAAGATGCCCAAACCAAAATTAGCAAATAGTACACCTGGTGTCCAGGATCTACGGTTTCCAAAAAAGTTCTATGCAAAAAAAGCTCAAATTCCAAAGCCATATCTTTTTACGTTTCTCTCTCCAAAATTCCGCAAGACCCCCCTCTTGACCGGCCACCTAGTCCCCGCGGCGTCCATTTCAATGAGATCGACGAGGTAAAATCCGACTCAAATGGGTTTGGCTCCTCGTCGGCGGAAGAGGAGAGCAAGAACTCGCTCGACGAGGCGGATGAGGAGCCCGAGAAGCCAAAGACTTTTTGGGAAAAGGCAGGGCGGAAGGGAATGCGAGTGCGAATACACAACCGAGTGTGGAACCTGATTACTAAAAATCCAGTTACAAATTAATGGATATAATATTGGGTGCCGAGTATTTTCCTCATTAACAATTAAAGGGGCTGGAAAGTGGGAGAATCTACCCGTCGGGACGGCCAGGTCTCGACAGATACAAAATGCGGCAAAACGCGCTGGAAAAGCTTGAGAAAGCGAGAGAGACGGAGAAAAGCCGAGAGAGAGAGAGAGAGAGATAGAGAGAGAGAAAGAGAGAGAACAATACAAAGAGAGAGAGAGAGAGTGAAAGAGCGAGTTTTTACGCGTAGCAAAAATGTCAAGACCTAGCCAACGCAAAAGGTCGATTCTCCCACTTCCCAACGCCCTTTATATCTAAACTTCGATCCTGGGTTCCATAAAAATACTCAGCACGGGTGTCCCCCAAACTGTTGCACGTTGCATAGCCCACATAACCCATGGAAATTTATTTTTTTCAGTACATCAAAATCCTCACTCCTCACGTGATCTTGGTCGCCGTGCTCATCGGGTATTTGTGTCTGGGCGCGTGGATATTGATGCTGCTCGAGACGAGGACCGAACTGATGGCCCGGAGTAAAAAGCTTGTTCGGTGAGTCTAGTGATACTCAGAAAGCCAAAGGTATCGAAGTTCAGAAATTAAACTTTCAAAGTTGGCTGGAAAATTAGTCATGCCACGTAATCGGCGAAATAAATTGTAAGCCTAGATGAAATGAAAAAAGCCCATTTTGAAGTTGAATAATTGGATCCTTTAGGTTAACGAACATGATGACCAACTTTACCGCCACGTCTTGGGATATCGTTAGCAATGCGCAGGACGGGGTGAAGCGGATAGGGCATGAGGAGTGGAGCAGCTTATTTCGGTAAGAGATCGTTGTCTCTCTCCCTCTTTTTCTCTATCTCTCTCTTTCTCTCTCTCTCCTCTCTCTCTCTCTCTCTCTCTCTCTCTCTCTCTTTCTCAACCCCATCCTTTTCAGAGAATGGATGATGTCCGTCTCGGAGGTAGTCGACGATCGAAGGCCAATTCGAAGAGAAATGAATCGGCCTACCGATCTGACAAACCTTCACAACAGGTGGACCTTTCCAACGGCGCTGCTCTACGTGTTGACCGTGTTGACGACTTGCGGTAGGTAGTAGATGATCAAAATCGTGGCTGAAATTTGGTATTGCAGTCGGGTATAGGGGATAGTTCGCGCCGTTGGGTTCTCGTTGGGTCTGGGTTATCGGTTGGACTATTAGGCTTAAGATCGCGCCTGGGCTTGGGCTTGGGCTTGTGTTTAGACTTGCACTTAGGCTTAGACTTAGGATTCGGCTTGGTCGTAAGCTTAAAATCAGCTTTGGGTCAAGCTTTGGAATTGCAGCATTTCTAAGAGCAGTTTCCAATCCACTATTTCAGGTTACGGTGAAGTATCCGTCGACACCGACGTCGGCAAGGTGTTTGCCGTTGTTTTCGCCCTTGTCGGCATCCCCCTGATGTTCATCACCGCTGCCGACATTGGAAAGTTCTTGTCCGAGACGCTGCTCAAATTTGTGGCCAACTGGAACAAAATGACGAAAAAGATCAAGGTAAGTTTTGTTGAATATTTGCTTTAAACTTGATCCCTGAAGGAGTGGTCGGAACCGGTGGAGGTAAGAGCCCGCCCCTATGTAATCTCATATCTTCCTATATTCGATATCTCGATTCTATCGTTTCCAAAATGCATGGAATATTTTTTAAAAAGCTACGCGGAAAGCCTATTTCTGATTTTCCAAAAAGGCAGCATGAAATGTGGCTCGTAAACTGTAATTTTACGTCAAGATCGGAAATGATCGGAAAAGCGATTGTTAAAATCGATTCCATAGTGCATCATTTACAAAAAACTTTCCGTACTCTATATTGCCAGTAAAATCAATAATTTATTATATCGCATAGAATTTCAAACCTGCCAGACCTTCAAAATTAGCTTAGTTATATATTGAGGCAATTTAACAAAAGAAAATCTATGTTTTTGGTTGTTAAAAAGGCTAGGAATCCCTGGAAATTGGATTACACAATGTATAGGTCTGTTTCTAAAAAGATATGGACAGAGCATAGTGTCTAACAAAATATAGCCCTGGTTTATTGATATAAAAATTCCGAAAATGCGTCAAAAAAATTCCAATACTGTCCTGAAAGCTGTCCTGGTCTCGGAATCCATGCGTCTCTGTCCTAGATGAACATGTATATGCCTGGGGCCCTCAATTTGTCTACTGTCAAAGCCTGTCAAATTTCTCTGACCATTAATTCCAAGGTATCACTCCCTTTTTAGCAATTCCTCTGCCGGAATCGATACTCTCGGCGGAAGTCGGTGCACTCATCAAATGGGAACACCGACACGATGGAGATATTGGGGATGGATGGGACCGAGGATAAGCTGTGGTTTCCGATCGGTAAGTGTGTAAAAAAGGCGCAATACGGAGAGTTTCACGTCCATCAAAATGCCGACAATAAAATGTCGACAGCAAAAATACCGATAAGACAAAGCAATGACAACCAAAGCGCCCACAACAAAGATACGGACACGACAAAATCTCGCCGGCCAAAACGCCGACGTCAAAAATACCGACAAATTGGAATGCCGACAACCAAAATGGCGACAGCAAGAATGCCGACACAACGAAATCACGACAATAGCTTTCACGCAAAAAATATAGATGATTCCCCGTGTCGGTATTTCATCTGTCGGCTTTTTGTCGTTTTTCCCTGATGCGGATTATACAACAAAAACAGCAGCTTCTCCAGTTGATTTTGCTGCTCATGCTGGCAGAGATTGCCAAGGAAATTGAAAATTAAAGTTATTCACATAATTTTCATATTATTATTAATTCATTAAAAATAAATCCTACTTTGCCAAGTACTAATACTCTTCAGGTGCCTACGTCGCTTGTATCTGCCTGTACTGCTCAATGGGCTCTGCCATGTTTATCAATTGGGAGAGGAATTGGTGAGTAACTCTTATACACTCAGTAAAATAACCATAAAGGCAGTGGTTTTCGTCGAATATCTCGGCGATTTTTGCACATATCGATATGCAATTTTTAGAATAGGCTTCTGAAGAGTCACTTGATATCCTGTACAAATCCGAATCGAATCCGTTCGTGGAAAGTCCGATTTTTGGCAAATGACGTTTTCGAAACTGTAAAAACACTATAAAGGCAGTCGAAAGAAATTCATTTAAAAATTCCCAAATTAGTTTCTTTACAAATATACAATAGAATCATGGTTGCTAGAACGTTTTCTATTAAAAATTGTTTTCTAGCATTAATGGTAGCCCATTTTTTGTGATTCGACCGGTCATGGCCCGGCCAGCTGATGCCTCCCACCTTGTAACGTTCTCTAAAAAAAATTCCTTCGTCGGAGCACTATTCTGGCCGCGTCCTTAGCTTGGTTTGGGGCTCTAGTATTGTCGGCCAATTGGAAACGCAATTTGAAACGTCAGGAAAGCGGAGGCAATTCTATAATGTAATCTCTCACAGGTGCGGAAGCGACGAGAAGTTGCTTCAAACCACAGCTGAATTCCTAATTTTCGTGCAGAGTGACTTAGGCGGCCTGGCCACCGCTTATCCGTGCATGCGTGCAGCTGAACAAAATGTTTCTAGGTTAGCATCTCCTCTGAGAAAAAAATTAGACATCCAAGGCTTTCCAGCTTGCATCTGGGATTTTGAGGGCGTTCCACGGATCCACCGATCGGCCGAACCCACGGTCCTAGTTACGATTCAATCGTGGTTTACGCGTTTCTTGATCTTGACATGGCTTTTGTTCAGGCCGGGAAGCATGGCGACAAAACTTAAGCTTAATCCGAGCTGTCGATGGTGCGACCACCCGTAATGTTGAGTTTCAGGCGCCTTGGACGTTAATTTACGCCACCGCCACGTGTTTTAAAGAGCATATATAGGAGCAGGCAAGCATAGAGCATCATATAATTTCCTCAAAAATAAAAAAGAAAGTTCGCATCTTAAAGTCGTTGCGAAATTAAGCCTCGAGTTCGAATTTCGCCGTCATAAATATCATTACTTATTTGTCCACGCGAGCGCCTGGGCTGCTTTCGGTGCCATTTCCAATTGGCCGACAATACTAGAGCCCCAAACCAAGCTAAGGACGCGGCCAGAATAGTGCTCCGACGAAGGAATTTTTTTAGAGAACGTTACAAGATGGGAGGCATCAGCTGGCCGGGCCATGACCGGTCGAATCACAAAAAATGGGCTACCATTAATGCTAGAAAACAATTTTTAATAGAAAACGTTCTAGCAACCATGATTCTATTGTAAATTTGTAAAGAAACTAATTTGGGAATTTTTAAATGAATTTCTTTCGACTGCCTTTATAGTTTTTTTTACAGTTTCGAAAACGTCATTTGCCAAAAATCGGACTTTCCACGAACGGATTTGATTCAGATTTGTACAGGATATCAAGTGACTCTTCAGAAGCCTATTCTAAAAATTGCATATCGATATGTGCAAAAATCGCCGAGATATTCGACGAAAACCACTGCCTTTATGGTTATTTTACTGAGTGTATACTGCCAGGATTCGAATACAAACCCAATCCAAAGGAAGTAATCAAAAATCATATTTTTCAGGTCTTTCATCCACGCCTTCCATTTTGGCTTCAATTTGATTGTGACGGTCGGGTTGGGGGATATCGTCGTCGTCGACTACATATTCTTATCGCTAATCGTCGCGTTTGTGATAGTCGGTGGGTCTTAGAGCTTTCTCTATCTCTCGCTCTCTCTATCTCTATCTTTCTCTCTCTCTCTCTCTCTCTCTCTCTCTCTCTCTCTTTATCTTTATCGCCGCCTTTCAGGTCTATCCGTCGTGACGATGTGCGTCGATTTGGCTTCAACCCATCTAAAAGCCTATTTCACTCGAATCCACTATTTTGGTCGTGCCAAGCGATTCTTAGGGATGAGCGAAGAGCTGAAAGAAATTGTTGCCCTACTCGGGGCGATGAGGAGGAAAAAGGGTGGAAAGGTTTGTAAAAAAACTCGAAGTTCCGACCATGCGTGAAAAAACCGACAGGCTAACTAGCGAAGACCCTTGAGGAATCGAGTATCGAATTCTAGAAAAATGACAAGTAGTAGGCAAAGGTATACTTTAAGGTAACCTGGAACGACGTACGCGAATTCCTCGACAACGAGCTCCGGGATCGACCCTTCGAACCACATGAGTTGTTGATGAAACTGCGGTTTATCGATGAGACGAGTTCAGGTACCAACTTTAGGCTTTTTGAGTGCTGTTCATTAATCAACATTTTCAGAAACTTTTTAGCAAGACGTCTATAGCAAAAAATCTCTAAAAAATCATTTTCCCTCAAGAAAACGATTCGATTTGGCGCTGCCCGCTGACATAATGTAAAGCGGAAATAAGCATCAAACATAACATTTTGAAATTTGACGAAAAATTCAGTTATTTCAGTTGAATATGGTGTCGTAATTGTTGGGAAAGGAGGGTTACTGTAGAATTTAAACTTGCACAAAATTTGTATTTCCTGAACAACAAAATACAAAAAATAGATGAAATCTAGAGCCATTCAGCTCTTACTTAAATTTATCTATGAAATATCTATATTAAAGAGATTTTTTGGAAGTTTAACCCATTTTAAAAACTGGATTTTAAATTCTACAGTACCCTCCGTTTTCCTAAAATACCTAATTTGGCTAAGTTCAATTTTTCGATTTTTAACATTTTCAATTTGCAATTATACACCAAAATACCCTGAAAATAGGCCTCCTATTCCGCTAGCAGCCGCAACAATGCGACGGGAGAGCTATTGAGGGAAAGAGAGAGGGTAACATTTGTGTCCCACCAAGATTCTACCGTAGTTGGTTTGGGCGGTTTTGACGCCATTTTCACCCCTCCGGCAGCAAGAGCGTAGCCCAGCCCTACAAACCTGTAGTTTTTGGATTGCGAAAGAGAAGTGTTATGCCGAAAAAAAAACAAGCAAAGCGAGAAATTGGGCAAGTGCTGAAAAAAAGCAGAAAAATTTTGAATAAGAAAAAGCACTGGTTCATTATCGGGGGGTGCCGTACGGGACCGCCCTGAGGCAAACCATAAATCAGTTTGATAGCATTTCTCACTGTTTCTTGAAAGATAAAACACAAAAACTTTGGAAGTTTGGCCATTGATTCATTCGAAAAGTATTAGAAAATGAACAATAAATAGAATTCCACAAATTTTTTTTGAATGAGTGTTGATTGTATAGTGCTAAACGATTTAAAACGTTCACAAATTTCGAAACGATAAAAATTACGAAAACCCGTTAACGAGCCAGAACCAGAGCGGACTTTTTAAAAGCCGAGCAAGCTAGCAGAGTTCCTTCTGGAAGTTGTCTCTAGAGGGGGGCAAAAATTACCATTTTCGGGCTTCCACTTGTTCTAAATTCCCGACAAGCTCGAGTTCATACGCCTCCCGATCATAGCAAAACGAAAGACAATGTTCGTATTTTTCGGCATAACCCCTCTCCAGCGTAGTTTTTCCGCTGAATCTTACATGTCCCTCAACTTACTGACGTCCTTCTTCTGCATGGGTTTTACGTGTCCATTTTGTAGAAATGGGCTTTGCAATACCGAAAAAAATCTTGTTTTTATAACATCCTGGCCCTCCTCATTCGCTCCTCCGACTTTTTAGCACCTGTTTTCATCATACCGTAGTTGATTTGCAGATTTTGCGATTTTTTGCACTCTGTGGATGGGTTATGGGCGCTTGGAACCTACAAAATAAATTAATTAGTTTAATAGATAGAATTTCAAATTCAAAACTATAAAAAAGCCGAAAAAATCAATTTTTTTCCCAATTTTTCTCATTTTTTTTGATCAAATAGATAAATTTAAGATTTCTCACGCTTTTAATTTACTTTTCCAAGCGCCCTGGGCCTTCACAACCCCTTTAAACGCGCCAAAAACGCACATTTTCAGGAATGTCCACCATCCGGCACAACTCGTTCCAGTCCGACTTTTTCCGCGAGGCTGAATATATCCGGCGGGTGGCCGCGTTGCGGCCCGACCAGCCCGCCTACCTTTAGCCGTCCTTTAAAAGCTCTTAATGTCTTAAATCAAAACTTAAAACTATAAATCTCATTCTCCCCGTACCCCTCAATGTGATCTCCCACGCGCAATGCCAGGCTCAGATTATCCCCCAAAATCTAGTCATAAACTTTGCAATTTTTTTGAATTTTCACGAAACCGCCCTCATGACGTCTTTCTTTATGTATTTTTGTATGTTTCATATCTGTTTTTGGTATGTTTTTGTGTGTTTTTTATAACTTGCCCACCCCGCCGATGCACAGGTTTTTGGTCTACGAATTTTTCTCATCAACTTGGTCATCTACTACTCGTCGATTTTGATAATTTTTTCGAGTTTTATAGGAGGATAAACTATGGATTTGAGAGTACGGGACAGTACACTATCAGATTTAACCGCCAGAAAGTAGATTTATAAGTATTTAATTTTTAGCTCTCTGTCTCTCTCTCACTTTTTCGCTTTTTGGCTGTCCGTCTCACCCTCTCGCGTTTTCACCGTTTCTCACACTCTCTCGCCTTGTTGCCTGTCTCTCACCCTCTCGCTTTTTCGCTGGCTCTCATTCTCTCTCTTGGTCTCCCTCCCTCCCTCCCTCTCTCTCGCTCTTTCTCTCTCTCTCTCTCTCTCTCTCTCTCTCTCTCTTTCTCTCTCTCTCTCTTGCTCTCAACCTAAAGCCCAAATTGCATTTATTCTTCATCATGAATCGACCACGTATACGAAGAATCACAGGAAAGAACGAGCAAATGGACAATGTAAAGTAAACGTCAGGACATCAGCATATTATCGGAATTTCGAGTTTTTACGTGGTCAATTATTGTCGGTGTCATTCTTATTGTTGAAGCTGGCGGCCGGAGCGGGCGCCGGAGGGCTGGGAGCGGCGGGACTGAAAATGCGAAAACTATCGTAAATCGTAAAACCGTAGAAATCCGTAAATGTCGTACCGTCAAAACTAGTAACTTCCTTATAAAAGCGTAATAAAATGTGTAAACGTTAAAAATTACCTTTTGACGGTTGTCGTGACGGCTTTTCGTGCGATTTCCGGCGGGGCGCTGCGGGGACTTGACGGCGGCGGGGGCCGTCCCAGCGCTGATTCCGGCAGACACCTCGGCGCTGTTCGACGACTTCTTCTAGAAGAACATAGCGTACGCCTACGCCTAATCTAAGCCTAGAACTAACAAGGAGTGAGTTATTGGTCATCTGCATACGAGACCTAGCTCATTCGATAGGAATTCGATTCTGAACAAAACCCCGTTGTTCTTTTTTCAGAATGGCTATCCCTGATTTTATAAAATTGTAAAACTGCACCCAAAAGCCTCTCTTTTGGCTCGAAAGGCACTCATGGTAAGGGACGGTCACTAGTATTTTAATTTTATAAAATCAGGGATAGCCATTCTGCAAAAAAAAAACAACGGGGTTATGTTCAGAATCGAATTCTCCATCGAATGAGCTAGGTCTCGTAAGGTTTTGCCGATGACTCAAAAAAAGCACTCCTGGTAAGCTGAACCTAAACCTAAGCCTCCTTAGCCTAAGCCTATGCTTTAGCCTAAGCGTAAGCCTAAGCCAATGCGGGACCTAAGCCGAATCCACAGCCTAAGCCCATTCAAAACACACCTGACGCGTACTCTTCCCTCCTCGACTAACCGCTCCTCGACTGGCCACTCGACGCTCCGGAAGTGGCAGAAGTGGTGGAAGTGGTGGTAGGGGCAGCTGAGCGGCCGTCTGCGGCGTCACCGTTTTCGGGGTGGGCGGCTTCGAAGTGGGCGGCTTGGGGTCCTCGCGAGAGTTGCGCGGCTTCTGAACGGGGATCACAATCTGGCCAGGAAGAGCCAAAAATCGAAATCCGGAATTTGGAAAAACCTTCAACCTTGTCATTGTGGTCACTCTGGCCGGTGGACGCCTTGCGGATGATGGGCGGTAGCATGCCGGACTTCTTCTGCGGGGTCGGTGGCTTCTTGTCGGGTTCGCTTTGCCGCGCAATCGGCTTCAATGGGCTTTTCCCGAATGGGCTGCCTTCCGGGGGCTGTAAATAGGCGATTTTTGGAACTGGACAATTAGCGGGGGCAGGAGAAATTAGGCTTCGCAAAGTATTCACCTCCGTCGGCACGATCGTCGCGTCAATCTCCAAACTCTCCGGCACCGGCGAGAACAACACCTCCTTGTAGCTCTTCGCCGAGACGCGCGAGTTCTTCGACTGCTTGCCGGATTTTCCGGACTTGCCGGACTTGCCCGAGTCGGTGTGGCCCTTCTTTTTTGGGGACTCCGTCGGTGGGCTTGGCTGGGTGGCGGAGACGCTGTCTAGAAAAGGAAATCGATTGCTCATCCCCTGAACGTCTCCCACATGACGGCCCTTTGATGACCTCGGGCATCTTCGGCTTTTGGGCCAGCTTCCGTTTCAGCTGAAAATCGTAGATGAGCAATCTTTGGGGGTTTCTCCTACAATGTGCCGGATGATGACGCGGCGATCTATCAGCGGGTTCCGGTGTTCAGTTTCGTCGGCGGCTAAGAAGGAAACATCTTGAAGCAGTTCAGAAGCGACTAACAGCCCATGGCTTTTGGCACTTGTGGTCCGTGGAGGTCGGTAGTTGAGCGGGCGTGGCGGCGGGCGACCACGAATTGGGCCACGTCTGCGATGGCACGTCGTCGAATTCTCCTGAAAAAGTGGTACTTTCGCGTTATCGGGGGGGGCTATCAAGTGGAATCCAAGAGCAAACTATAGCCAAGCCAAGATTTTACCCACTTTTCCTGCTTCCACGGGATCAGCTCCGAGTTGTCGGGTCCGGCACAGTACCAGGAAACTGCAGAAAGTAGAGTTAATCGTTAGACGATGAGAGAGAGAGAGAGAAAGGCACCCAGAGAAAAACTCACTAATCGCCCCGCACACCTGCAAAGCCACGTAGAGCATCAGCATCATCGGTACGGTCATCTCCACCACCCGGTCGTTGCTCATGTAGTGTTGGTTGAACGTGATGTCCTAGCCATGGACACATTAATAGAAGCTTTCCAGCAAAGCCAACCTCCAGCAAGACCTCCTCGGGCTTCAGATTCCGCTCGCAGTACCGCACGCCATCGATCATCTCCCTTGGCGTGTGATCGGGAGGGCAGTGAGGGATGCAGTTCTATACCGTAAATCGTGCTACATAAATACAGTAGGGATACCGCTTTTTCATCCATGTAGTGCCGGCATTTTTTGCACAGGGCCTGGTCGAAGCCGATGCATCCGATGCATTCCGGATGGCAGTTCTGACAGCGACCGGTTTGGTCGACGAATTGGAATCTGGAAAAAGGGTTATAGAAGTAGGGAGAGAGAGCGCGAGCGAGAGAGAGTGATATAGAGAGAGTGATAGAGAGAGAGAGAGAGAGAGATCGACAATATCAATAGAAAAATATCCACTCTTCAAAGCATTTCGGCATCGTCTTCCCATCCTTATACTCCAGACATCGTATGCGCAGGACGGAGGGATCTAGGCAAACATGTATTTTTGCTTATGCTTGATTTTGTTTAATTAATGGTAAGCATTTATTCTTTATAGAATGTGATTATAATTTAATGGAAAAGCTATATAACACGTTAAAAAAGACCGAGAATTCGAAATTGGGCGAGAATCGTTTTCTGTCAATTTCCGATTTCGGGGAGGAGGGGGCACCGTGCCCTGGTACCCCCCCTCGTATGGGCCTGGCTGCCTCTATCAGTATTAACGAATTGGATACTAACAAACCTCCCCCCCCCCCGCGATAATGCAAAAGTTCCCAAGGTGGCAAACTAGCAGGGTTCCTTTGAGGATTTGCCTGAAAAACCCACCATCCAGCTCCATTTCCCGGCTGTGGTTGTAGGGGTCGTGGATGACCATTGCCGGGTGCACCGGGCCGTTGGAGGAGTTCAGCGAAGGGTACTGTAGATACTGTTTTAAATGGACCACAATGAGGATACCCAATCACACCGTATACAGCGGCCCGGGTCAACGCACGGGATACAGTCGCGAATCCCGCCGGGAATTGGTGGCAGCGCGGCTTTCTTCGTGTCAAAGCTGCTCCTGGAAATTGGGGTACTGGTGTGTTATCGGGCGGGGAGGGTTGCAGGGACCTGTCGCCCGTTCGTGTTTGGGTATTTTTGAACTTTCAACTGTATCATTCTTTCATAAAAAAACTACGAAAACATTCGAAACGTACGGCGGACAGTTCTTGACGCAGTACCCCTTGAAGTCGCGGACCGAACCGGCATTGCAGGCTTTGCACGGCTGAAAGGCGAGGATTAAATGGCACGTGAAGGTGCCGACAAGCAACGCGGATGCCGTGTACAGATTTAAGGCGTCGTAATCGATTACGCGGCGACCCCCCGCGTAGCGGCGGATTAGCGCTGGTCTATACCAAAACCCCTGGCAAAATGTACATGAAAAAGTGTGGCCACACTCTCGTTGCAATTGGTGAGGCACTGTTCGTCGACGCAAAACGACGGGTAGCGGCTGGTCAGGCTCCGGTTCCTAGGAACCTGACTAAAATGGAACGGGTCAGAGAGAGAAGGCAAAGGAGCCCGACTGATCCCAATAGTTCTGGTACATGGCGATTGTGGCGAACATGGTCGAGTAGACGATTTGCGCCCGCTCGGCGGGGTCCTTCGTGAAGAAGTTTGGCAGGTCGACGCCGAAGATCGTCTTCGAGACGCCGATTGCCGGGTAGACGAACTGCAAAAAGAATGAAATTGCCAGAAAACAATTTGTTCGAAATCTTGTACCGATTACCCGTTTTTGGCCAATTTGCATACATTCTTGACCAAAAAGGCAAAAATTTTGGAACTTTTTGAAATCGTTTTATGATTTTTACCTACAAAAATTCTGTAAAATGCCGTCAAAATGGTTTGTTGTTTGTTCTAATGTCGCGCAGAATTACCGGCGAAAATTTAATTCATCTTGTTAAAAATACCCCCACCCGCCAACAGTTCAATACCCCCCTAAAGGCTTGCTCCAACCACTAACAGAGAAGTTCTAAATTGTCTGGGCTACTTGCTACCGTCTGGAGGATAGACTCCATACCCTTTTCAGGAAAAGCTGGTTGCACGCCTCGGGGGTGGCGGTCGCGTTGCAGTTGGTGGGGTCGGACGGGTCAGATCGATCGGGCTCTCTCTGGTATCGGGGGTGGCAGTAGGCCTGGAAATCGGTGCTTAGTAGCGAGAGAGCGAGAGAGATAGGGAAGGGCAGAGAACGAAAGATAAAAATAGAGAGCGAGAGAGAGAGAGAGAGAGAGAGAGCAACGGCCGAACCTGCATGTTGTCAGAGTCGAGCACGCCGAACGACATGCAGCCGTAGCAGTGGCGATTCGTCGGACCATCTGAAACAGGCGCTGCTGTATAGCGGGAAAAAAGAGAGAAAGAGAGAGAGAGAGAGAGAGAGAGAGAGAGAGGGGGGGGTAAGAGAGAGCCACGTGGTAACTTACAACAAGTATCGCAGGACGGATCGCACGGAACACATCGCCAGGGTGCCGTCTTCTCGGCATATGTACCCGACCTGGAATGCAAGCGATCCGGTGCGGGAGAGAGCGAGAGCGAGAGAGAGCGACATATAGAGAGAAAGAGAGAGAGAGAGGGAGAGAGAGAGAACAAGCACGAGTGCCAGCTTTCAACTTACGGGCACGTATTCAAGCACCTCAGCCGCGCGTCGGCGGGCCGTTTGACCGGCTTGATGTAGGAGTACAGACCTTGGGCACATCGCCTGCAGCGCGAGAGGCTGAAAAAGTTTTGGATTCTACCAGCAACACGTTCGTCTACTTCGAGCACTCGGCACACCAGCTGGGGCACTGTCGGCACCCGTCGTCCGCGGTGTCGTAGAAGAAGCCCCTGGAAGCGTTAGACTGTTTACAGACACATTTTTTGAGGTGTGAAGTGTTTAAGTCCCGACTTGACGCAAAATGCCATGCACATCGATCCATATTTCTTGCGCACCAGCATTTGGGTCGCGCCGCAATCCAGGCACTTGCCCGTCTGAAAGCCCATGGAAAATACGGTAGAAATTCAAAAGTTAACACCGTGCTGAAAAACCTGCCCGATCGCAATTCAGGCAGCCGGGCGTCATGTATTCGCATGCCTTACACTCTCCTCCTGAAGCGTAGAAGCCCCTGCAAAAATTGTAGTTTACCGGGGCCGGAAACAGCTAAAATCGACCCCATCTGCTGCCTAGGTCTCGACAGATATTTTAGTAAACGGTGCTGAACTGTTAGCGGGGGAGATTAGCTCGGGGGAAACCACTTTTTGTTTATCCTAACTTTTATGCCTTTTCATAAGAAATCGTCTATGTTTATCCAGTTTTTAGTAAGTTTTGATTGCTAGAAAGTTACAAAAATCGTCTAAAAATTGTAGAGTTCGAAAATTTTTCTAACTTTTTACTAACGTTTTAAATCTAAAAATTTTGTAGGATGCAATAAAAATCGTTTATGCATCGCCATAGGGCCGTACGGAATCACTGGTAAAAATTTGGATCCTGACAGACTAAAAATCTCCCCCCCCCCCGCCACCGCTAACTGTCCAGAACCAAAATCGGATAGTATTTCTACGTACACGAGGCACAGCGGCGCCGTGGTGTTCGCGCAGCCCTCGTTCTCGCGCGTCGGCTTGTTGCCCACCTCGCAGAGCTGGCATTGCTGTAAGCATTCCCCGAATTTGATGTGGAAAATATGGAAGAAGAGAGAGAGAGAGAGAGAGAGAGAGAGAGGGGGAAAGCGAGAGAACAGAAAGCCAAGAGAGAGTTAGAGAGATGGAGAAAAAGAGGTTAGGGAGAGAGAAAGTGGTGAGAGAGATTGGCCTCACCCCTCTTGTCGTACACCTCAAGCAGCCCTTGCCGCACTGCATGCACACCCCGACCGTACTCAGGAACCAGCCTCTGGAAGGTACAACCGGTTACGACGGGCTAACATCAGTTCACCCACTCCTTACAAAATCTGCCATTCGGCATGGTGAGCTTGATGGCCTGTTGGAAGTTGGTCGGGGCCATCACGGCGGCGACTTCGGGTTTGTACGGTTGCGCGCTGCACGTCGTATAGGTGCCGTTTATCTGCACCTGCGAGCCCCATGTCCTGAAATTGGGTATTTCAGGGGGCTTGGACGCCAAGGTAAGAGTCTAGGAAACCCCCCCCCCCAGCCGTAACTTTTCAGCCATACGTCCTATTAATGCGCCGAGTATCTCAAAATGTTCGCCGTGGTCGAATTACTATAAAAAAGTTGTTTTCTTGCGGCAAAAATTACTAGAAATTTTTTTACAAGATTTTGAAAGTTGAAAAGATTAAGTCGCTGTGCTTCAATGTACCAGGAGTCTAAAACTCAAATATTTTTATTTTCCGCTATTTTTTCGACTCAAATGTGCTGTAGCCTTATTTTACAGAGCAAGAGCTACATTTTGATACCATTGACAGCTCTGTAGGACAAAAGATAGCCGAGATACGAAAAGTCACTTTAGACCAGGAAAAATTAATTCAAGAAAACCCAGACTTATAATTGTTATAAAAATTTTTCTAACAATTTTTGGTGTATAGAAACAACTTTTCTATAGTAATTCGACCACGGCGAACATTTTGAGATACTCGGCGCATTAATAGGACGTATGGCTGAAAAGTTACGGCTGGGGGGGGGTTTCCTAGACTTGAGCCGACGCCAAAATTGGTGCGTCCGGGGAGCGATTAAGTTACAAGTCTAATTCCGTGGCCCACCGATCCTTTTCCGCGTAGCTGTAGCCGAACGGGCACTCCAGACATCCCCATTTTTCGCTCCACGTCTGGCAGTTCACGCCGAACCACTCGTTGTCCGTCTACAATTCAAGGTTGGATACTTGTTACTGGACTGTTAGCGGGGGGCTGTTTTTCCCTACCGTCTGCATCGTATACCCGTCCGGTTTCTCCAGCGGGTCGAAGCAGCGGGTTTGATCGAGACGCATCGGCTCCCTCAGGCCGTTAACCAGGAAGTACGACTTGTGGCGCAGCGTACGGTAGCCACTAAAAAATAGTTGTACTTAAAGCTCGTGACCATTTACGTGAAGTTGTAGTTGATTTGGCCGCGCTGCTCGTCCTTCGGGCCTGGGCACACGAGATCGAGGGAATGATCGTCCGGGTAGCTGGAAGGAGTTAGCGAGGGAACGCAATTTTCCCCGGGTTCTCTACGCCCCTATAACAAAGTATAACATTTTACAGTTCGTAGATATCAACAAAATATAAAAAATAAAAGTCTCCGAAGATGCTTGATGTTTTGGTCAAAAATTGGTGAAAAATTATCAAAAAAAATCAAAATGTTTCAAAATATTTTCTATAACTGAAGTCAGATTGCATCTCGTAGTTTTACGGTCTTTTCAAATCGAATGTATTCGAAGAATCCCCCAAATCGTACTGTTTCTCCAGTCCGCAGAAGTCGTGCAGGCAGGTGGGCTGATCGTAGGCCACCTGGACCAAAAAATTTGCATTAAAAAGTCATGAAAATTACATCCTCTGCATAAATCCCGGCATCGAAGAGCAGGAGGAAGATGGCGAGGAGGATGGTCGCCATGCCGGCGCCTAGGAGCAGCAACAGAATGCCGAGGAGTCCGAGCGATGAACCTCACGGGAAGGATGCTAATTAGCTAATTCTTATGCAAAATTCGGATCTGCGAACAAGATTTTCTGGTGACATCGTCAATTTGTTCTCTTGCTCGTTTCTAGCTCTCCAGAACTCGATTTTTTCGTTCTTGCTCACGGCCATGCTCTCGCTGTTTTCTCTATATATCTATCGTTTTCAATGATCCTGACAAGTACGCTTACTATCTCTCTCTCCCTATCCCACTCTTTCTCGCTTTCTATCTCCCCTCTCTCACTCACTCCCTCTCCCTCTCTCTCTCTCTCTCTCTCTCTCTCTCTCTCTCTCTCTCTCTCTCTCTCTCTCTCTCTCTCTTCTCTCTCTCTCTCTCTCTCTCTCTCTCTTTCTATCTCCCCTCTCAGGCTCTCGCTTGCTCCCTCTCTCTCCCTCTCGCTCTCGCTCTCCCCTTTCTCTCTCTCTCGCGCGCTCTCTCGCTGTCAACCCAAACACCAAAAGCCTTTATCCTCCTCCACGAATAGACCACGTATATGAAGAATCACAAAAGAAAGAGGGAAGATACTATATAAACTAAGCAGCAGACAAAAATATGGTGTGGCGAGTAGACGAATTATTTTCGGTTGTGCGATCGGTTTTTCGATTCTTGCTGCTGCTGCTGTGGGCGGCCGGAACGAGCCCCGGAGGGTTGGGTGCGACGAGACTGAAAATCCAATGGTGATGCAGAGAGAGAGCGAGAGAGAGAGACAGAGAGAAAGAGAGAGAGATCTACCGTCTGACGGTTGTCGTCGCGGCTCTTCGAGGGATGTGCGGCAACGCGCTGCTGAGACTGGTTAGTGCCGCTGGTTCCGGCCGACACCTCGGCGCTGTTCGACGACTTCTTCTGAAAAAGACAGATATGAACCGAAATTCTAAGCCCTAACCTGAGCATGAGCATGAGCCTAAGCCTACGCCTAAGCTTCAGCCAAAACTACAACCCAACCTGCCGTGTACTCTTCCCTCCTCGACTAATCGCTCCTCGTTCTCGACTCGCAACACGACGTTCTGGCAACGGCGGTAGTTGGGCGGCCGTCTGCGGCGTCAGCGTCCTGGGCGTGGGTGGTCGCGGGTCCTCGCGAGAGTGGCGCATCTTCTGAAGCAGAATTTGAAGGTTACTAACCCTATTGTTGAAAAATCCCACCTTGTCCAGGTGGCCGATGGACGGCTTGCGGTTGACGGGCGGGAGGAGGCCAGAGCGGTTCTTCTGCGGGGTCGGCGGCTTCTTGTCGGCTTTTAGTGGGCTCTTGCCAAAGTGATTGCCCTCGGGGGACTGTAAAATGGTATGGTCTCGTAGTGCCTGGCCAGCTACACAATTGTCGCTGGTACTGGTCGCTTAGCGGGGGGGTTGAAGAGTGGAAATCCATTTTTTCTACATGAAAATCGCGTCAGAACTCATAAATAATGTCGCTGACATCAGAAGATCATTGCGGGCTATAGGCCAAGGTTGGTTCTCTCGCTAATTCCCCCCGATAACAGACCAGTCCCAAGGACTGTAAGCAGCTATTACTGTGTAGCCACTCCAAGAAACCCACCGCCGTCGGCACGATCGTCGCGTCGATCTCCAGACTCTCCGGCACCGGTGAGAACAACACCTCCTTGTAGGTCTTCGCCGAGACGCGCGAGTGCTTCGACAATTTTCCGGATTTGCCGGACTTGCCGGAGTCGGTGGCGCCCCTCTTTTTCGGAGACTCCGTCGGCGGGCTGCCTTGGGTGGTGGAGATGCTGTCTAAAAATTGATTGTTGATTTCTTGAACATCTCCCACATGACGGTCCCTTGATGACCTCGGGCGGTTTCGGCTTCTGGGCCATCTTCCGTTTCAGCTGGAATTGGTAGATGATCAACAAAATCGAGGTTTTTCCTACAATGTGCCGGATGATGATTCGGCGATTCATCAACGGGTTGCGCTGCTCGATTTCGTCGGGTGCTGAGAAAGAAGGTCGTCCATGTGCTGTGTAAGAACTTTTCTAGGCTTAGGCTTAGCTAGGCTTAGGCTTATTCAAACTCCTTTCTTATGTAGCTTCAGAACCACATACAGACTAATTTTTCCGGTACTTGCGGTCCACGGAGGTCAGTAGTTGAACGGGCGTGGCGTCGGGCGGCCATTAGTTGCGTCACGTCGGCGATGGCGCGGCGTTGGATTAGTCTGAAAAAGGCTTGTTCGGCGGAAAGAAACTGCTAAAGTTGAGCCGCCAAGCCTGGCAACCCAAGAAATCATCCGCCCTACTTTTCCTCATTCCACGGGATCAGCGCGCAGTTGTCCTGCCCGGCGCAGAACCAGGAAACTGCAGAAACATTGTGCTTGAGCGTAAGATGGAGAGAGAGAGCGAGAGAGCGAGAGCGAGAAAGAGAAGCTAGAAAAACTCACTAACAAGCCCCCAGAATTGCACGGCAACGTAGAGGAGCAGCAGCATCGGGAACGTCATCGCCACCACCCGGTAGTTGCTCATGTATTGTTGGTTGAAGGTGATATCCTAGAATGTATCAAATACGATCAAGCTCTCTCCTTCTCACTCCTTCTCTCTCGCTCCCTATATCTCTCTCGCTCCCTATCTCTCTCGTCTCTCTCTCTCTCTCTCTCTCTCTCTCTCTCCTCTCGCTCTGAAGCCCACCGATAGGGGACGGTCCGAAGTTTCGGGGTCTGCTCACAGAACCACACGCCCTCGTGGATCAGCTTCGGTGTCGTTTCCGGTGGGCAATCCTGGACGCAGTTCTAAGCCCAAAATGATGCTAGCTATTTTGTGACTACCGCATCTTTGTCCATAAAATGCCGACATTTTCGGCATTGATTCTCGTTGAAGCCGACGCATCCGACGCATTCCGGGTGGCAGGGCTGGCAGTGGCCGGATTCGTCGACGAATTGGAATCTGGAAAAGGAGAGGTAGAGGTAGCGAGAGAGGAGAGAGAGTGAGAGAGAGAGAGAGGGAGAGAGAAAGAGAGAACCCACTCGTCGAAGCACTTCGGCTTGCCAATTCCGTTCGTGTACTCGAGGCATTTGATGCGGATCTGCCAAGGTTCTAGGAATGGGTTTTTGGAGCGCATTACACAAAACAAGCCTAACAAGGAGTCGTTTTTAGGTTGCGACTTTGCGACGGTTAGCAGATGTCGAAAACGACATCTTGTGAGGAATTTTTTCCTCTATCGAACTAGCTAAGCCTCGTTTGAAAACTCCAAAATCACCTAAAAACGACGCCTTGTATGTCTAAGCCTAAGCCTAAGCCTAAGCGTAAATCCAAGCTTAAGCCTAAGCCTAAGCTTTGCCCAAGTCTTAGCTTTTTCGATGCCTAACGTTTCCACCTTTTCACTTCATCTTTGTGCGGATACATGTAGGGCGCTTCGGCGTACATAACCGGGATCAAATGCTGGTCGTTAGTTCGGTTGCTGCCCAGGTACTAAAGTAGGACGCAATATTTCGAAGACGTTTGGGTTTTACCCCCAGTTCAAGGCTCCCGAATATCGCAATTATCATTTTTATTTTTATTTTGAGAATTATTTTGAAAATTAAATCTCGAAATTCGTTATTCTTAGTATCAAAACACTTTACATAAATTTATCCAAGTCTCGAAAAATGAACTTTCTGGAGAGAAGCCTGTGAAAAATGTCCGAAACCGCTCAAAAACCAAGTTTTAAAGTTTTTTAATAAAGTTTTCGTATTTTCTTAGTGATCGGAAACCACTCAAAAAATTTTAACATATCCTACTATATATAAAAAAATAGTGTTTGTGTGTGTGTGTGTGTGTGCATTTGCATGCAACTTCCGTCACCGTGTTCCAGTAGTATCTGAAGAAGGGAAGCACTTAGGCGTATGTTCGATACGTCATTAGGTGCGTAATGGGCTGGAGATGACTGCACACACATTAGATTTTATAAAATATGATGTTTTCGACATTAAAATTAAGTTTTTCATGGAAAACCGGACACCCCAGTTTGTTAGGATCAAATTAGCATGCACCGGAAGTCGCGGTAGCCTATATAGAGAGACGGCGAGAGCATTTTTCATTTTTTGTCATCCGAATCCGGGAAAATTATGCAAAGCCCAGAATATCATTGGAGAAGACGGGGCCAGGGTTGAAAAACCGCGAAGCGGTTTTTCAACCCTGGTTTTATTTAATTACTAGACCGGCTCGGTTGCTTTGCTCACCCAATCACATCGGAGACAGCGGTCCGGGTCGAGGCACGGCATGCAGTCGCGCAGCCGCCGCACGTACTCGACGAACATGTCGGGCAGATCGGTTTCTTGGGTGAGAATCTTCTTCGTGTAGAAGCTGCTTCTGAAAAAAAAAGGAAAGATGGGGGTTGGTGGCCGGATGAACTCACACCGGGCAGCCCTTGACGCAGTAGCCCTTGAAGTCACGGATGAAGCCCGGTTTGCAGGCCTTGCACGGCTGAAAAGATAAAGTAAGTGTGAAAAGAAACAAGAAGTAATACCAATTATTTCATTTGGTTTTAGTAAAATTTAGGCTAAAGTCTAGTTTACCCCCAGCCCTAACTTTTCAGCCATACGTCCTATTAATGCGCGGAGTATCTCAAAATGTTCGCCGTAGTCGAATTCCTATAGCCAAGTTGTTTTCGTACATCAGAAATTGTTAGAAACGAGTTTTTCGAAAAACAAGAATGCGCGTTGTGCATGAAAGATTGCGGATGCCCCCCGATAATGCAAAAGCTCCTAAAGGAATTTGGTCTCGAAGTTTATGGCATCCCCACATGGAAGAGCGTGGCCTGGGACGTGTCACAGCCTGATAGGCACTCGTTGTCGACGCAGAACGATGGGTAGAGGTTCTTTGGAGTCAGATTCTCGTCGTGGGCCCGTCTGAGGAAAAGAATAATCACGTGAGAGCAAGAGAGAGATAGAGAGATAGAGAGAGAGGGAGATAGAGAGAGGAGCCAGATCCACACCCGACACCCACTTGTCCCAATAGGCTTTGTACATCTCCACGTCCCGGAACACGGGCGAGTAGACGATCTTCGCGCGCTCGGCCAGGTCTGTCGTGCCAAAGTTCGGCCGATCGTCGCCGTAGATGGTGGTCGCGGTGCCCACGTACGGCCGCACGAACTCTACCAGAATTTCGGAGCAGCGCTCTCGGCCTTGGATACAGTAGCGCATGTCGGAAAGGGACTCGTAGCGGGGGTTGCAGTAGGCCTGAAAAAGACGTGATGGCTGCGAGGGTTCGGAACTGAAGGCGGCACCTGCATATTATCGCTGTCGACGATGCCGAACGAAGTGCAGCCGTAGCAGTGACGTCTCGTTGGGCCATCTAAATTAAGGGATGCCGTGTAGCGAGGTAGATGGAGAGGGAGAGCGAGAGAGAGAGAGAGCGATAGAGAGCGAGAGAGAGACAGAGAGGGAGAGACCAAGAGAGAGAGAGAGAGAGAGAGAGGGAGAGGGCGTGGTGGTAACTTACAGCAAGTATCGCAGGACGGGTCGCACGGAACACATCGCCAGGGTTCCGTCTTCTCGGCGTATGTACCCGCGCTGGAAAACGGGTAATCGGATATGGGAAAGTAAGACAAGAAAAGAGAGCGCGAGAGAGATAGAGGAAGTGAAAGAGAGTAAAAGCGAGAGAGAGGGGAGAGGAGAGAGAGCGCGCGCGAGAGAGTGAGTGAAAAAGAGAAAAGAGCGATCGGGTGCTTTCGCTTTAGCGGGGGGGGACGTTGGAATGACTATTTTTTTATTGACCCAGAAATGTCTAGAAGGCCCCCGAATAGTCCGTCCCTTCACAATGTTTTTCGTGAAATTTAACTATATTTCAAATGACAGAAACTTCTAAAAGCTTAAAAATTCGACTTTTGTAACTAAAAAGATTTTTTTTGTAGTTTAACAAAATTTCCGCCGATTTTTACGTTTAGTGACAATCAAAAAAAAAATTCAACATTGGCTACCAAAGACAAAGAGTTCGCCCCCCGCTAATGCAAAAGCGCCAGAAATAACACGCCCAGCCGGCCATCCAGCAAGCCGAAAAACGAACGGGCACGTGTTGTAGCAGTACAGCCACAAGCCAGTGTGAACTTCGGGCGCATAATTCAGGAAGCTGTACAGCCCGGGCGCACATTGGAGACACAGCTCCCTGCCAATTAACGATGAGTCAGGTGGATTCCAAATGGAACACTACATCCTCAAACAGTGGGAACACCAGCTCGGGCACTGGGTGCATTGCCGTGTGAACACATCGTAGTAGGTGCCCCTGGAAGGAGAACGAATGAAGAAAATGCGGTACTGAACTGTTAGCGGGGGGGGGAGAAGCGGAGATTAACAACTCTAAAAAGGGACGCACCTGACGCACAGATCCAAGCACACCATGCCATTCTTCCCGTGGGCCAGCATCAGCGAGTCACCGCAACTTAGGCAAACGCCATGCTAAACGATTCGTTGGGGCGAAACGAAAGACGAAAAAACGAGGAGATGGATCTTTTTTGGAATTTTGCAAATCACCCTCCCCCCGTCGGTCCCGAAAAACGTTAAAAGCCGGCTTTAACTTTGTAAACTTGTATTTTGAAATTTTTGTCGGAATGTCGGAAAGAAGAGGGTTGATTACCCCAGGTGACGCAGCATTAAAGGCCTCTGGAAAGATGGGATTGGTCAAAAAGCAAGAAAGAATACCCGGGCGGGGGTCGAACCAGGGATGGTCCGCTCCGCAGTCCAGCGCGCTACCCCCACACCAAAGGGGCCGAGTAGGTGGGGGCGGCGGAGGGGCCCCAAATACCCTAGGGGTGGATTGGTGCGCTTTACTGGGCAACAATTGAAAATAAGGCTATTCATAAATAATAATAACGAAAAATGCTCTAGAAAAGCTTGCTAAAGGAAAGCAAAGTACTCCCCAAATTTTCTGGAGTGTTTTATGCCTTTACTGACGATTTTTCAACTAAAGAGCGTCCCAAAAACGTCTTTCCGCTCAGAACATGGCTGTCTTCTATCCAATCAGCCTCAAATTTTTACCAACGATGGGGATGGCTAAAAACTATTTCTATGGAAGTTTCTGGCCCAAAATATCGTCAATCAAAAAAGTTATAGCTATAAATCTGTTTTCTTGAAACCCAGTCGGGGGTTTTGGGGCCCCTTACGCGATGGAAAGCGTGCATGGTATCGCCCCGTCGGTCCCTCACCCCTGGGGACGCCCGGCCATCTTTCCAAGGGTCTTTAAAGCACTTTGGATCCGGGAAGGCACTGAAATCAGGCCTCAAAAGTGACATCCAGGAAGACTAGGGTAAGGTGGGATAGGGCAAGCAATGAAAATTACTAGAAACCTCGAAAAGATACCTTATCGCATTTGTTGCAATGCGGCGTGATGTATGAGCATTTTTTGCATTGCCCATCCTGCGCGAAGAAGCCTCTGGAATAGTTAGACCAGACATTTACCGAGTTTGAGACTTCTTAAGGTGCTTTTCCATTATCGGGGGTGGACGAACTTTTTTCATGGCCATTTTTCTAAAAGTCAAAATTCGGCGCAGACCGAAGCGAGGAACCCGGAAAGGGCCTGCTTAAGTCCCAAATAAATTCCATAGATATACGCTGGTTAATCTCCCCACCCCCCCCTCCCCCCGCTAACACACCAGCACCGTCGTGGCAAGCTACGTACCCCGGGCACATGGTCCTGCTGGCTGTTGAGCAGAGCTGGTTGTTCAACGACGGTTGGTAGCCGACCTCACATAAGAGGCAGCTCTGGAACAGGTGATTCTCGCCTATCCGTACCCAGAAAATCTAGACGAACCCACTCACTTTTTCGTCCGTACACCTCAGGCAGCCGGGTGTGCAGGGCGAGCATCTGCTCCAGGGCCCATATCGGAAGTAGCCGCTGCAAAATTAGGTAAGCTTTTCTCTTCACCGAATTTGATTTCAGATTTTACGGTCCTTTTGCCTTATCGGGGGTTTCGAGGAACAAATTTTTAGAATGCCATTTTTCTAATTTATGTGGCTTAAGTGTTTCTAACCTTTTAAATAATCCTGAAGGTAGAAGCTTTATAAATTGCATTGTGATTGAAAACCATCAAAAACATCGATTTTTTTTTTGCGGCTAAAAACGGCCGATTTTTGACCAAATTTTCGACTTCTTGCAAAAATTTCTAGTCGAAATACATTTACATTTTGCCAAAAAAACACCGCTAAAACACCTCCACTGACATTAATAGGCATTTCTAGACTGATGCAAAAAAATTCGGTTTAAACCCGATAATACGAAAAAACCAACTTCTGAAAAATGTTGTTCCCAAAAAATCGCGATTTCTTGTATTTTTTTTCCTAAAATTTGTAAAGTTTTTACGTTTAGATCGAAAAATTCAACTGTAAGGAAAACCTCCTCCGATAATGCAAGAGATCCCTCCATTTCGGCGACCCACTCTGGGCAATATCTCCCGGCGGGCAAGGCGATTCTGCTGGCGTTGCTGAACGTTTTCGGGGCCAGGTCGTCGATGGCGTTCTGGCGGTAGGGCAAAGGGTTGCAGGTGGTGTACGTGCCGTTCAGCTGGTTCTGGATGCTCCAACTCCTAGAATGACGGCGGGGATAAGACAAGCGAGGCTTCCGCCCTACCGATTTCCAGGTTCATATTGAAACGGGCACTCCAGACATCCCCATTTGTCCGACCACGTCTGGCAGTTCACACCGTGCCACTCGTGGTCCGTCTGGAATTTAGCTTAGGTGATCTAGGTGCTCTTGCATTATCGGGTGGGGAGGACGTCAGGGTTAGGGTGCAGTTTACCGTTTAGATGGGTTTACACCCAACTTTTGTATCTCGGCTCCTTGTTCATCTACAGGTGTGTAAAGTATACCAAGATGTTTGTCTTGCTCTGGCGAACATTTTGGTATACTTTACACACATGTAGGTGAACAGAGAGCCGAGATACGGTAGGTGGGTATATCAGCCTCGCCAGTCTAGTACCAAGTAAACTTCTCCCTACCGCCATCTGCTCCCTGGGGCGCTCCTTGAGCAGCTTCTCGTCAAATTCTAGCGGGTCGACGCACCGAGTGATGTCCTCACGGCGAACGTCCTTGCCGTTCAGCCAGAAGAATGACTTGTGCTGCACCGTCCGGTAGCCACTACAAAAAAGGCCGGAAATTATGGGTTTTTTTCGAATTATCGGGGAGGGGGAAGCGAGGCTAGTTCCCGATGCCCCCGATACTGATCAATAAAAATCCGATAAAAATACCGACGTGAATTGGTAGTTGATTTCACCGCGCGGCTCGTTTTTCGACCCGGGGCAGACGAGGTCGAGGGAACGATCGCCCGGGTAGCTGGAAAGTGTTGTATTTTCGTTAAGTCTGGGATTCAAATAGAGATAGGGTGCTTTAAGGGGTTCGGTCTGCTAGCGCGGGGACGAAATCTTCCCTAAAAATGCCATATGAAATATCAGCCATTTTTCTAAAACTTCACTTGGTTTTTTTAGATATAGAAACAATATTAAAACAATAGAATATTCCTAACATTTTGACTCTTTGGCCAAAAGTGTATGAAAAATAACCCAAATGGGTAAAATTTTCAAGTTTTTCAAAAATTTTTAACACCTTTGTTAACTTGCTAGCAATCGAAAACTACTAAAAACGTTATAAATAAGTGTATCTAAAAAGGTATAAAAACACGAAGGGCTTTATTTATCTACACCTATTTAAAGCTCCCAAAAAAACCGTACATTGCGGTCGCGTTGCAGAGGTTGTGAACGCACGTCGGTTGATCGTAGGACATCTGAAATACGTGAAATATCGATAGAATCTACGATTTAAATAGATTAAAAATTTACCTCCTCAGCATAAATCCCAATGTCAAAGAGGAGGAGGAAGATCGTCAGAATCATGGCTGGCGTCTGGAGGAGTTGAAAAGCAGCCAGAATGGCCTAGCATTTTCTTATTTTCAGAGACCAGGATTTATGCAAGAAAGTTATGCATTAGTTCAAAATTTAAACAAAATATGCTAAATTCTATGTAATTTAAACGCAACATAAATTTAAATTATCTCAAACCTATTCCATGTTTTTTCATTTTTTCGCTTTATTGTGTAGAAAATAATTTATTCATAACGCTCCTATAAATACAGCTCAAAAACACTTAGCTTTTGGTGGTTTTTGTGGTATTTGTTGGTTGCTTTAAGTTGTCTCTACAGTAGCAATACGGTCTCATATATGGCTTGGGACCGGCAACGCAATTGGCCGTTCTTCCGTATTGGTTTAGTCGTACGGGGTATCCGGAGGCCACAAATTTCGGATGGCCGTTGTCGGAATCGATGCGGATTCGCTAAAAATCTTGGATTTTATAATTTTAAACTTTTGAAAAACCGTCGATCTAAAGACACTTACCATTTTAAAATTTAACAAATTTTAATTATGAATTTTGTTACGGCTAGTTAATTAAAGTATAAAGATAGTACTTACCGCTCGAAACCTGCCAGACGGATTGGCATTAAAAGTCACTTCATAAAGCCGAGTTTGAAATTCCGGCGCGTAACTGTGGACGGACTCGACCTGTAAATAGGAGCCTGTAGGCCCCCTTCTACAGTAATTTTTCTGGTTTTCTAGAAAGTTAGTAGTTCGTATAGTATAAAAACTATCTAAAATTTGTACCCTTATTAAAGACAGCGGAACACACAGCTCCGATAGCTCCTCCCTCTCCAAATACTCATTTATCGTCCTGACCGCAAAACTAGCCATGTCTCGATAGTTCCTAAAGAAAAAACAGTCTCGAAAAACCGGAAATTCCCGACTTGTCCGTTTTATTAAAGTGACATAGACAGTAGTCTCCATTGACTGGAATCTGTTGGCAATTTCTAAAAAAAAATGCTTCACAGCGCACAGAAAATTCAAGGTACCTATCCGAAAACGGGCCTCGCGGCCTCAATAGTGAAGTCCCATTGTTCGGATTTGGGTTTAGGATCGGCTCGTAGTCGAATTTTGTATAGTTCGTGTAATGGGCATTCTGAAAATTGGCTTTATAGAAATTATGAGAGAGAGAGAGAGAGAGAGAGAGAGAACAAAGAAAGAGAGAGCGAGCGAACCTTGAGAATATCCTGGAGAGTTGCGTAGATATCGTAGTGAGTGAGCAGGTTGACGGATTGTTCTTTGAGGTTGTTAATAAGCTAAAAAAAGAATACTGTTTCTATTCGTCCTCTGTATCTCGCTCTCTCTCGCTCTCTCTCTCTCTCACCTCTTCGTTGTCCCTCAAAAATTCCGGAACTGTCATCACCAGCATCGGATTGTTGATTTCTCGCTGACCTAACGGAGTGTTGACCGTCTACAAAACTTCAAGTTTGAAATTTCAGCTTGGGAGGCAAGGCAGCAAAAGAGAAGGAGAGAGAGACAGTGAGAGAACGAGAGACAGAGAGAGAGGGAGATGGAGAAAGATACATAGACAGAGAAGAATAACAATAACTTACCGGCCCCATCCTGGCCCCATGGTCACCCATGAAAAACACAAACGAGTTGGCAAACGTCTTTGCATTGTCGCGAAAGAATTTCTAAAAAAATACCATTTTCGCCTTTTTTGTTTCATTCTCTATCTTGCTTGATCTCGCGTTTTCGCCGCTAAATCCCGAAATCAGAAAGTGCCCCATCTCGCGCCTATTTACGCAGCCAGGAAGGCCAGAGATTCCGCTGGTCTCGGAATTCCACCTTTTTTTGTTGTAGTTTTTCTAGCTTCCAATGAGTTCAATGCGCCGAAAAGTCAATTTTTCCGGAACCCCCGGAAAATCAAAAAAGGCGGTTCGCAATTCCTATCTTTACCTCGAAAAAGGTGTCGGTGTGCCAGAGGAAATTCGCGTTTCCATGTACCAACTCAGCGATCCAGGTAAAGCCGAATTTCGGGGAATCTAGAAAACGAAAACTATTTTTGTTACGATACTTAATGACAAAACCTGAGCTATTTATAATCAGCTTACTTTTATACGCCCTCGCCAGCTGAGCGTGATAATTTAGCAGAATATGAAATTCCTCGATGCATTTGGTATTCAGGTATTTTTCGAGTCCCTCTTTGCGAGCTAGTGTACGCGTGATTCCTCTAAACATCTTGTTAACATCATATTAAGGCCTACAAAGATATTTACTTTTTTCTTACCTGTAATGATGCGTGGTCGGATGTTTCTCAAAACCCCAGCAACTGGGATAGAAGAAAACATCGCCCCAATCGGCAATGTGTGCCGTTTTGTAGCCTAAAAAATCAGAAAATGTGCTGTAATATGAATAAAAATATAAAAATTATATAAAGACCACCTTGTGCTTGATATTCCTGCAAAATAACGCTCCGATTGTCCAAATAACTTCGACAATACTCGTTAACGTGTAACTCTTCCATCAAATCTTCAGCGCCCATGAAGCCGCGGAAAACTGGGCTGATTCTTTTGCCTAAATTAAAAAATACAATTTTAGGAGTGGACTTAAGATTAAAGTATCGAATTTACCTACCAAACAAGAAAGCAAATCCATTGGGGTGGCTATTATCAGCCACCCTGTTCAAGTGGTTCATCAGAACGCCGCCCATTTCCTCTTGCAAAAATTCCATCGTTTTTGGGAGTGATCTATACAAGTTAAATAGCTGTATTTTACAAATTTACTTACCTCCTTGCTTGTGTTGAAGAAACAGAATCAATCAAGATAATATGCACGTCAGGCCGGAAGTTTTTCGATGTTTCTGGACCGTACGGTTTTTGGGGTGCTGTCTCGGGCCTAAAAACGCTCTGATATCTATGATTCGAAATTGCCTCGAATATTTGTACCAAACAGTCTATAGAATATTACTCAAAAACCCACTCATCATCCACCTCCAAAAGTTGCGTGTGCAGGTAGCGATCAATCGGCTTCTCCTTGCCTTTTTGGAAACATTCTGTGTAGACGACGGCGCAGTTTACAAATAGGGCGTCTCCCGGGTATATTTTCGTAATGTTCTCCTTCGTTTTGTCGAATCCATTTTCCCATGTGTACACGGAACAGCTAAAGTCGATTTTTAGATAGTTGTTAAGTTATTTTGCTTCAAAAATTATATTTCTACCTGACGTCACAATGATCCACTTGATCCCAAGATTTCGATATCAATATCTTGCTCTTTTTAAAGATCGTCGCTGGGCTCTAAATTCTGAGGTTAATTTCTAACGTTTTGTGAATGATTTTATCTCGATTTACTTACATATTTCTTATCACATCCCATCGTAATATCCCTATCCTGATACGTTCGATTAATATTCCACGCCCAAGGATCAGGGATTGTTAGGTGACACGACGAGAAAATGGCGAACTGATCTTCCTCCTCCGAATACAAGTTTTTCAGGAAGTTGAGGCTCAAGTTATAATCTAAGGCTAAAAGTGGCAAAAAGGGTTTACTTTTGATATCCATCGCCGGCGGTAAATACAGATCTTCGGAAAATTTGTAGACAACGCCCACCAAGAAGCCGCAGAGCACCAGGACAGCTGTTGGGTTTATCGTCATTTAAAAAAGTTCGGCTTCTAAAAGCTGTAATAGTAGTTAGCTGAAACTGAGAAGAACCGAGTACAAAAATCAAGTTTAGGCTAGACCGCCCGGTATTTTTCCGGCAACTGGTCCATTTTCTGCTGCACGCCCGTTTCCGTTTCACACCCACAACTCCCCAGCTGTGCAAATTGAACTTGGGCATCCGGGGCGAGATTCCACACCATCCAGAGGGTAAAGGCTGCTTGAAGTCGGGTGAGGCCTGAAATCCCCCCAAGGATCATACAATTCAGCTCCTCAATATTGTTGTGGTTCCAAATTCAGCTAAACCCGAAAATTTATTTGTCACAATTGTCAACCCGCGAAACGAGACCCGATACAGTGAGAAAACAGAAGAGTAAACAAGCAACAACGAAGGGGGGGGGGGGAAGGGGTCGCCAAAACAAAACAAATTGGCTCAAAATCAAAGCAATAAAATGTGGGGGCAGAGGGGAGAGGTACAAGGGAAAGCGGGTCGGGGAAATGGTGCGAAAAATTTGGATATTTCGAGATTAGGCTTCATCCTCGAAATCGTCATCATCGGCATACCACTCGTTCAGCGGCTCTTGGTCCTTGATGCGACGGCGGCGTTTGCGCTCGATTTGGTTCATCGCCTGGAAAAATCCTACCTTAGATAATTTGGTCGCGTATTTGTCTGTGTGTGTGTGCGGAGGGTCAGTTTCGAGTCAGATTTGGGGCCCTTCCCGTGTCCAAAATGCCTAATTCTCCGCCACCCGGGAATCAGGCCCTCCTCTTTCCGTTGGCGTTTACAGAATCTCGATAAAATGCAAGTTTACATTTAAAGCCGTTTTATTCATTTTTGGGGGTCTGGGAGGGCTAATTTGCATAATGCGAAAAAATACAGATTTCCTCATTCATGCCAGTTGCACTCGCGAGTTTGGTCGGGAGGGGGGGTCCGAAAGACCCGAGCAATTGAAGGTCAAATTTCTCATGCGAAGGCCTGATTCCCGCGCCCAAGGCCGAAGCGGGTTTTGGGCGCTGGTTTATGTTATAAAAATGCTTTATAGAAAAACTAGGAAGCGTTTTGCACTCATAGAAACTTCTTAAAATACTTCAAAAACATTGCATTTTGGGTCACAAATCGCGTGAAAATGGTCAAGAATTCTATTTTTCTTTCTAATTTTCTAAAATATTTGTCGTGACTTTTTCATACACAAGACTACAAAAAAATATTTCTTCTATCCTAACGCCCTCCCCGCCCGAAAAACTAATAATTAAGCCGACCTCCTCCTTGATTTGCGCCTCGGCCGCCAGGAACTCGCGCGTCAACCGGTCGGGGACGGAGTGCAGCATACGCTTCTAAAAAGACTTTATATCCCGAGAGACCAAACTGACCAGGTCGCCCTCCGTAATTTCCGGGATGTAGAACAGCTGCGTCTTGATGCTGCCCCACTTCTTCTTGGTCATGTTCTCCACGCACTCCTCGGTGGCGTCGTCGATGATTTTGAGCTGAAATGACAAAATTGACCATCGCGAGAAAAGCGGAAACTCACCGAATTCAACGACAACTGGACATGGTACGTGTCGGCGTATTTGATGACGGTGCCGAGGACGGCCTTGCACGCCGCGTCAGATTCGCCTTCGTTAGCGATTCGGCCGCACAAAGCCGATCCGAGCACGAGGGCCGTCTCGCCAATCGACTAAAAAATACAAAATAAAATCGCAGTATTTAACTAGCCTTGATCTTCTTCTTCGGCTCGAAGATGATGCGCTCCCAGATCCTGTCGCTGCACACCACGTAGTTGTGGTTCATGATGGTGCGCATGTGGGTGGAGCGGCCGATGTCGCCCTCGCAGTTGATGCATTGCAGCGTGCAACTAAGAAAGAATTTTGAGAATATGATTCAAAATTACTTTTATTATTGCTCAACATGCGCTTCTCGTCGGCAGCCTGGCGGTCTTTCTCGGTTGGCGCTCGCGCTTCGACTTGTCACACTAAAAAACTAGAAGGGCGAGCTCAAGAAATTACCCTAGCCATAAATTCGGCCTCGTTCAGCTGCGTGATAATCTTCAGCGCCTGGGCCATCATCATCTCGCCCTGACGATTCTCCATCTCGCGTTGTTCCACAGAATCGGAGACGACGAGCAGCACAGATTTGGAGCCGGCGGCACGAGCACGACCTAAAATTGCGAGATAAAGACTTAGAAAATTTTCGTACCTCTCTTTTGCACCTCGGAGATGGTGGTGCCGGTCATGTTGTACTTGATGATGAGGTTGCAAGCCTGGACGTCAACACCTTCTTCCATCACCGACGTGGCGACCATCACCTAAAAATTACAGCGTTATCAGCGTTCGAAACTCCAAAAAACCTTCAGCTTTCCATCCTTGAAGTCTTCCATCGTGCGCGCCTGCTCTTGGACGGTTTGTGAAGCCTGTTGTCCCTTCTTCTTCGAGCCGGCTCCTAGAAAAAGCATATCATATGAGAAAAAGTGCGAGGTATTTTACCCGTAGCGAATCCGGCAATCTTTCCGCGCACATTGTTGCGCAACGTGCGGAAGAATGCGTGTTCGTTGATGGCCATCGAGAGCAGCTGTGCGGCCGAGCGTTCCTTCACGAAGATGAGGATACGGCTGCCGGGCAGGCGGGCGAGCTGCTCGCGGATGCGCGACTCTAGTTCGCGCACAATCTCCTTTTGCTCGAGCCGTTCTTGTTCGCACGCGGCGCGCAGGGCCTGATCGTTGCCTGAACGCAAAAATTATTGAGATAGAAAAAGCTATACGTACCGTTGCTCCAGAATTCGTCGAAGAACAGGTGACGGTTTTCGTTTTGCTCTCCGGTGGCCTGAAAAAGCAAAAAACTAGGTTTTCGCACTAAATTCTTACCCTCTTCAAATAGTCCAACGCGTAGCAGGAGGGCATCACCTCATCGATGAGCATGGCGTTGGCGCAGAGCTGAAAGCACTCTCTCCAAGAAAGCTAATAAAAATTACCTTTAGCAATTGAGGCCGGCAAGTAGATCCATACGCACGTGCGCCTTCAAGTTGCTTCTGACTAAAAGTTTCATTTCCTACAAGTCATACACAGGTTTCAAAAGCATACTTCATTTTTAACCCTTTCGAGGAGCTGCGAAACCATGCCCTCGTAGCGCGTCAGACATTTGAACGCCGACCCGATGGCGATCTCGCGCTGGAAAAATGAGGCAACTAAATAAAAACCGCTCACATCGTTGAAGATGGCGCCGCTGCCGCTCGACAATGATTTCAGCGTGGTGATGGCTCGGTGTTCGAAGTCCTGCATGCGAACGCGGAGTCTGTAGCTGAAATTGAAATTCGTCTGAAAAAAATACGTAAAAAAACTTACTAGAAACTCTGCGCCTGGCGATCCCTTGAGCACCGTTTCACCTCTGAAACCGATAATAATGGCAGATAAGCAAAAATATACCGTCGTCCGGCAGTTGCACGTATTTGTTGAGTTTGTCCCAGCGCTTCCTTGCACCGCGCTCAGCCGCTGGCAATTCATGGCGCCGCACAGGCGGTAGATGTACTCGCACACGTTCTCTGGGTTGTTCGTCATGCCGCCGGTGCCCAACGAAGCAGTCAGACCGACAATCTAAAAGTAAAGATAGGGGTATTAAGGAATTAAAACAATATACCTGTGGCTTGGTGTGCTTATATTGATGCACCATGTCCATCAGCACATTGTAGGCGCTCTCCTTGGTGGTGTGATGGCACTCGTCAAGCATCACCATCGTCAGATCGCACAGGTAGATGCGCTCGGCTCGGCGGACCGATTTCAACATGTTACTGAAAAAAGAAAATAGACAAAGGCGTAAAAATCGTACATGAGGAGCTGCGGGGTAATGACGATCAAGTGGGCGCCGAGAAGCAACTTTCTGCGGTCATCCTCATCGCCGATCGTGGCAGCACCGTGAAGTCCAACAACCAGGTAGCGCTAAAACAGGAGATGACAACACCAAAACTGTAAAAGTAACGCCATGGAAGAACTGCTTGAAGGCGTTGCACTGCTGCTCGACGAGCGGCACTTTCGGGACGACAAACACAACCTAAAAAGTGAAAAAATATGCAATAATCATGAAAATGATACCCTAGCAGCGCGGCCCTCACGTTCCGCAGAGTCGAAATGAGACCGGGCAATGTGGGCGGCCACATACGTCTTTCCAGCACCGGTGGGCGCCACGATGACAGCGTTTTTCCTCAAAACCCAGCATAGTAAGCAAAAACACAACCAAACCCTTGGCAGGCATGCTCGGCGAGCTCGTGCTGGTAGGAGCGCAGCGCCGTGTCGGTACCGTGGGGGGCGCCAGCGCTGTCCAGGACCCTAAAATGTAAAAAATAGGAGCGGGAGCGTTCCCAACTGACAAGTGTCGTACATCTGTGACTTGGCCTCGGCTTGTGGGGTGCACTCGGTGGGGTCTTTTTCGAGCCCGGGTTCTCTTCGGCGACCTCTCGACAAAAGTCCTTGTCGCGGCTTGATCTGCATTTGACGGCGCACCTCTGGAAACAAAAAGTATTTCAGAAAAGCAAGCAAAAATACCTAATTCCTGCGAATAGTTGGGCATGAAAATCGTGAGCATGGCCCGGTTGCGAGCGTCTTTCTTTAGATATCTATATAAGGTTTTGGTAAAGAAATACGATCACTAACGTGACCAGCTCGAAAACCCAATCATCACGATCGCCCTCGTCCTTGTTGCACATCGGTAGCGTGCGGATAAAGAGACGAGCGTAGAAGCGATGATCGAACTCTTAAAGTAACGCAGGTAAAAGCGTGAACGCAATATACCTTGGCCGTACAATCGCTCATCCAGCTTCATCTCAAGTCCTTTCAACACGGCCAGTCGACGTATCTGACCATAGTTTATGGCCTTTCGATATTCGGAGAGGAATCCGTCATAGGAGCGTGGTTTGGCCTCAATCTAAAGAAAAAAAGTATGTGATTCAAAAGCGAGCATTTACTTTGTCGATGATGGCGAGCACGTGGAAGCTGGCGACGATGCGCATCAGGAACTTGGGATCGTCTTCCCGCATGAAGAACTAGAAAAATAATTTATTTGCAGAAAACCGCTCACCTTAACGAACACCTGCACCCAAGGCGCTTGCGGATCGATGCCGGTGCCGTGCGCGGCGGCGTGAAGCTCGGGAGAAACTAAAGGAAAAGCAAAAATGCCCAATCTCCAAAAAATACCATTCTCCAGCCACGAATCCACTAGCAAAGTGCCTTCCTCGGTGATGAGCAGCGTGTGAAGCATTTGTGAGACCATCTACACGTGCAAATTAAATGCTTCTGAATAAAACACATACCTTGAAACAGTTCAGCGAACTTGCAACGCGAAGCCGCTCGGCAAACTTTTCGGTATTTGGCCCTGAAAATGAAGTCAGGAATTTCTCAGCATCGGTACCGAGCATGCTGCTGAAGGCCATGATGTAGCCGACGAGCTTGTTGCGGTCCCGGAACAGCAGGTCCAAGATTTCATTGTAGAAAAGGCGGAAGTAGGCGAGGCCATTTGGGTTCACTTGGTAGCCGCCGTCGCGTGTCTGGCGATATGACGGGAAGGCGACTGTCGCCACCATCAAACGCTGAAAAAAAGAAAGATAGACCGAAATTCAGAATTGATCGAAAACAGAAGTCATAGCAAATTCGTGGTTGGTGAGTGAAAATTCATAGAGAAAACTTAAAAGAATCAGTGTAGGCGGCGTAAATTGGCCTCAATTCATTTACAGAAACATGGAGGAAAAACGAAATTCAAAAAAAAAGAAAAAGTTCACAGCTTCCTGATTCCGCGCGACACCTGTCACCAGTTTTACGACGACTTTACGTCAACTGGATGGAAACGGATTGCTCGAAATGCTTTTCTAGCCGTTCCAAAGGCATTCTAGGCTTCTAAATAAAGCTTTTCAATGGGTATGAAAAGTAATTTAAATTCGATTAAAACGAAATTTATGAGAATCTTTAACATTTAAAAGCAAGAAAATTTCCTCTCGTAAGCGTGCGTAGTTTGTCGCTGGCTGCCAGGGGATTCCCCCAGCCCCAAACTCGACCCAGCAAGTGAAAGCTGCCCAAAATTTCCAGAGACCTAGTCGATCGGCAAAAATTAATGAGTGAACATATCTAGAACGTACAGGGCTCTATTTTTTATCAAGATCAGGTGTTTTTATCAACAATCGCGGTGCGGTAGAATGGTTGAAACGCGCAAAAACCCTTGATTTTGTGACTGTAGGATCTTGTTTTTATAATTTTTGTTTATCGGAAACTACTAAAAACATTATTAAAACAAACAATGATTTATTGCTAGGGTAGTATAGGCTAAACAAAGAAAAGTTGGCAACCGCCCCCGCTAAAACAACCGCCCCCCGTTAACCTGGAAACATCAAAAATACTTAGAGTACAGCCTACAGCTCAAAAAAAATGGTAATTTAAGAGAAAAGAAGCTATTGACAGAAAAATACCCCCCACCGCTAACAAACCAGAACCTCCTACAGACACTTGCTACACGAAAAGTATACCAAACTACTCGCCAGAGAAAGGCAAACATTTTGGTATACTTTACTCAACTGTCGGCCAATGAGGAGCCGAGATATAAAAGTTGGGCGCGGGTCGGTGGGAGTAAACCGCATTGTAACCCATTAAAACGTAGAAAACTGAAAACAATTTGGCAAGGGGTAAATTGAAAATATTTACATATTGAATCGCATCCGGCCCTCAATATTGCCAGTAACTGCAGTATCATTTTGTCTTCCCTCCCCGTTTTGTCTTTCTTGGAGGCCTGCGGTTTGACGGGCAAGATGCTACCGCCCATCCCCGTTAACCAGGGAGATGATCATCGCGTTGGGGAAGCTGTGTCCCGCTCCACATCCCCGATCTGCCCTCAGAATTCGCCCTCTACCAGCTCCACGGCGCCCCGGAAGCGTTCGGTATTCGGCTATTCGGTTTTCATTTACTAAACTTTTGAGGTGGCCACCTCGCCCATAATTTCGCGGCGTCCCAACGAGCCTCCGGCTAAGAAATCGAGGGTTCTGGTACTGTAATAAATTAAAGGAAAAGAGGGTGCCCAAAAACGGAAATAACAGCCCCCGCCCTGCTAAAATCAACCTACCAAAACAAGTTTCCCGTTTCAGAAACCCGCCGCCGACGCGCTCATCTCCCTCGAGCAGTTCGAGAAGATGCCGTTGGACGTGTGGCTTCTCGTGATGAATCTCTTCAGCCCGATCGACCTTTTGAACCTTGCCGACGCGGACGTCTTCTTCAAGGTGGCACTCAGAGCCGCAATCAGCATCGAAACAAGTTCTTCAGGCCCTCATCACCAAGTCGCCGAAACGATGGGCTTGGATCCAGAAGCGCATAGACACTCCTCACTACTACCCTCACATCAAGCCGGGAGAAAACTTACAGTAACCGATTCTTTCGCATTATGGAGGGGGGGGGGATCGGGGGCGTCAACCGACCTTTTGTATCTAGTCATACTGAAAAACCTGCCATATAACTTCATAAAAAAATAGAAAATAAACCACGCCGTCTAGCCGGCCGCATACGTGCTCAATTTTTACACTTTAGGTATCTATCAAAAGCTAAAGGCGAGTGTCTATCAGAAAGATTTTGGGACTTTCGGAATTTTTTTGCTCGATTTTGGGCATTATTCATGCAAAAAGGGCACGCCTTTTTGTCAATAAAGCAATTTCACCGGTTTAAGCGCTATCCAAACCGTGTTTTCGCAAATGGTTTGAAAAAGCTGCGTTGAGCTGTAGCGAAAAAGTCAGAGGTTACAAAAGGTGATTTATACAAAAAACCATTGGTCAGAAAAACATCAGAAAACTCACCTTTTTCCCAAAAATGGTAGTAATTTTCGATACATATCTAAATCGTAAAAATCGGACACGGTACGGCCGGCGAAGGAGGTCGGAGGGGGATATTTTTGGGAGAGCTGACGTGTCAGATCGGGCCGATTTTTACCGTTTCAGCACGGTGACCTACAGTCTGACGCGCTGCAGCGCCTGGTGGGACGAGGAGAAGAAGTACCGGCTCGTTTACGGCGACCAGTACGAGTGAGGACCGCAATCCGCGAGCGTTTAGGTTCTAGGTTCACGTTTAGGTACGCGCGTACTCAGCGCCACGGTTTTCGTGCTGGCGAAGCGAAGTGCCGCGGTGTGGCCCCGGGTGTGGACCGCGAGCCGGCAGCCGCACGAGATCTCCACATCTTGCTGCATAATGCGGTTTTTGACCAGGTGCGCTGTGTTCAATTTTTCTCACGCAAATAAAAATTTCCAAAAAAATTTTTTGAAGGTTTTCGGTTCCGGACTGTTAGCGGGGGGAACCAAACTTTGATTCTCTACGGCGCCATGGCAGAATATAAACCATTTTTATATCATTTTCCATAGTGTTTAGAGATCAAAACCATATACAAAATAGTAAGAACTTTCGAAAAGTTTTTACTTTTGGTCAAAAATGTAGGAAAATGACTAAAAAAAGTCAATTAAAGTTGAATTTTTACGATTCTGAAACTTTTGGATTACTAAAAACTTTTTTTACTATTTTTAAACGGAAAAGCTTCACAATTTTTATTCAAAAATTCGAAAAAATTCGATTTTTTTGACCAAAAATGGCCGATTTTGATCAGAGCCGCCTTCGTGAAAAATTTTTCAAAGTATCTTAATTTTGGAGGAAATCAGGTAATCGAGTTTTTCCAGCTCGGCTTCGGCGCCGAATGGAGGCTGCCCGCCCCGGAGAAGTACAAGACGGCCCCGTACATGCGCGCCCAGACAGCCATGCTCCCCATCAAGGGCCCCAAGGATGTAGTTTGCCGTCAGATCGGTATTTAGGAGTAAGGATCAAGATCGGTATTTTTTTAGCTGCTGCCGACCCGTTCTGCGTGGCCGTTCACGCCGACCCTGCCGGCAAAGCTGGTGACATTCGATCGACGATCACAGAAGTGACCTCGGCAGTTCCGGTGGGAACAAATGTAGCTGAACTGCGGTTTTGATCTTTTCAGAACATGAAAACACTGTGGATCCACTTCGGGCGAAACATTACTGACACGACCAGCCTCGTCGACGTGAAGGCCCCCAACATCGTTGCCTACATGTCGTTGATGAAAGACGGTACGCACACGAGATTCTTTTTGCATAATTTTTCTTCTAATAAAGAAATAATGTTCTAAACTGTTTTTTGTGTGATTATAGGGGGTTATAGTGCCTTTAGTAAACCGATATTTTAACTAGAAAAACTGTCTAAAAACTTTCAAACTTTTTCGAAAAGCCGAAATTTTGGGCATAGACGGCCATTTTTGGTAAAAACCATTGCGTTTAGGAATAGTAAAAAAAGCTTAAAAACACTTCCATTATTTATATTTAAAGATTGTTTATAAACTAAAACTCGTTTAGTGACCGAGGAGAACCGCACTTCCAAGGTGCCCGACGCCGAACTGCTCGAGCAGTTCGACAAGACGGTCGTCCCCACGCTGCGCACCATCATGGAGGTGGAGTTTTACGGGTGCGGGACTGATAGCGGGGGTGGGGATGTTGGCATTCGGGCGGGACGAGAGCAGCCAGAAGATTCGAAATAGAACAACTCTCAAATAGCACCCTACCCGCAATTTTGCAGCAATGGGAGAGAGGCGAGCGCGAGATCGGCTACATTCTGCTGCACTCGCGGCGGCCCGCAGGGGATGAGAGCCTCTATGAGTGGGAACGATTCCTGGATTGGCATCACCTGGATCCCGGTTCGTAAGAATATTACTTCTGGACTGTTAGCGGGGGGGGCAGCACTTTTTGTTTTCCCGCAATACCCGCCTGTTGATGATATGTAGATTTTTGATTGCTAGAAAGTTATCAAAAAATATTTTTTGAAAATTCCAAAATTTTGACCTTTTTGGTAATTTTTCATGCATTTTGATCAAAAAGTCAAAGATTTTTGAAAATTTTTATTATTTTTAGATTGTTTTTATGCGTAAAAACTAAGGAAAATGCTATAAAAGTGGTTTATATTTTTCCATAGGGCCATAGAGAAACTGGGAAATTTGGTCCCCTCCCCCCGCTAACAGTCCAGGATCGTTATTTTCGTTAAGTACTAATAGCGAGAAAACAAATAAGCTTGAGGGTTTCTAATAATTTTTCTGATAGTCTTTTTCAATGTTCAAAAACCGCTTCGCGGCTTTTGTGCTCTGTCTGTCCCAACCCGTGCCTATCTCAGTAAAAAATTTACCATTACAGAATTCTTCAACCTGCCACGCAAGCTCGGTGTCGGGAGGATCGACCCCTATCACATTGGCCTAAACTCTTGCCTCATCCGGCGTGAACGCTTCGTGAGTAGAAATCGGGTGCTTTGGCAATATCCGAAGGGGGAAGAGCACCTAATTTGAATTCGAAATTACGGAATTTTTGCGCGTTTTTCGGTATTTTTCAAGCCAAGCGCTGAGCTACGTTTCACGCTTGTTCAAAAACCCCAGCTGAGCTTCATTGCCAGAAAGTTATGAAAAAATCTTTTGTTTTAATTTTGAAAATTCTAAAATTCTAACCTTTTTTGTCGTTTTCCATAGAGTTTTTAACAAATTGACAAAGTTCACAAAATTTTGAAAATGAATGTTTTATATTTTGTTATAGGGCCGTAGAGAATGTTAGGAAAAAATTTGGTCTCCACCCCTTAACAGTCCAGAACTACTATGTCTACTTTGCAGAACAACTCTGCCCTGATGATTGCCATTCGTGGGCCCACGCTCTTGCTGGCCAGCTGCAGTCACATCCGCCGCCGGTAGGCGTTTCGGGCCGCGACTAATTTGCTATTAGAATTTAGAAGTTCAGTTTGACTTAATTTCTTAGGTGTTTGATCTACGCCTGGGCAAAATAGTGGGGGTTTTTTTTGGACATTTTCGCTATTTTTCGGGGTTTTCGCGATGCCTTTTCATCTGGTAAGAGCTTTTGATTATAGCCCAAAATAATATTATAGTAAAAAGTTATAGCAACAACAAAAAAAGCTCCGAAAATGGGTCTGACGCGCTAGTTTTCGTCATTTTTTCGATGTTTTGAAAACGCCGTTCGACCTTCATCCCCGAATAATGGAAAATAGAAAAGTTATGCAATAATTTTTTTAATTTGCCCTTTTCGTCGCAGATTTTTGCCCCGACCAAATGGAACAGTACCTTGCAAAACAACCGAAAATAGCTGAAATAAGCCTCCGCGTTATAGCAACTGTTACCTGGACGAGATTTACGACGACGACGATGTCGCGAAGGAAGCTGCCAAAAAAATGAAGCAGGCAAACGCCGAGGAGAAAGACGCCAACGGAAAAGTAGTCGCCGACACGGATGTGGGTGGCTTTTTGGGTGTACCAAGGGGCCCACGTAAGGTTAAGGTGGCGTTTCGGTATGGGACCCAACCTATTTTGTGCGGCATTATTTGCTGATTCCAAATCTGCCTCCAATTTTTTGCCAAATAGCGCGTCCCAGAAAGTTGTAGCGCTCCAAAGTTCTATTTTCTCAAATTTCCGAAATCTAAGATCATTGATTTTGCCATCCCCGGAAGATTTCTCAGAACAGAATAAAGCCATCGTATTCAGCAAAATTTTCTCAGTCGAATGAGCTATTTAACTAAAAAAATGTTGAAAATCGAAAAATGAGGATGTATTATGCATTAATGAGATAAACCATTCCAATCAGAAAAATTCTTTACAAGATAGGCTGTTAATATTCGACGCAACTAATAAAAAAAAGTTGGGCATCGTAGCAAATGACCGCCCTTGGGCTCAAATAGTGATACCATTTCAGCTCCTTGGTCTGAGGCGCCGTCAGCAGATTGTTGTCGATAATTGGGCCAAGATGAAGCCGTATAACACGATCCCGACTCGTGAGCTGGCCATCCAACGCGTAGGGATTTTGGGACCAGTCTAAAAATCATGCAAGTTTAGTTCATCATCAACCGCGGCTACTCAACCGAAGCGTGGCCCTTCGTGAGGAATTATATTATGCGATATTGGCAAGAGCGAGAGAGAGAGAGAGACAGACCGAGAGCGAGAGAAAGAGAGAGAAAGAGAGAAAAAGAGAGATAAAGAGATATAAAGAGAGGTAGAGAGAGGTAGAGAGTGAGCGAGAGAGAGAGAGAGAGAGAGAGAGAGAGAGAGAAAGATAGTCTTAAAAACGGAGACGGTCGCTAAACCCTGATGATAGCATAGATTTCTACATACTGATTTTCCAGCGGTCGCAGAGGTACTGCACGCAAGAAGAAGACCCGATCCTCACCGCCTACCAGCCCCTCGAGGAATGACCGAACCAAAAAAGTTCACTCAAGCGTTTACATGTGATTTTACCTTTTCATATCTCACTCGACCCCATCCCCTACTCGCCATCCTGATTTTTTGAATTGAACACGCAGAGAATAAACGAATAAACGTCTCAGGATTTCGGTAAAAAATACACGATAAATTGCCTTACTCCAGGCCTTCCGCCTTCCACCAATTTCTCATCGCTCTCTCTCACACACTCACGCTCTATTTATCTCGCTCTCTCGCTCTCTCTCGCACTCTCACTCTCACTCTCACTCTCTGGCTTCCCCTCACTCTCACTCTCACTCTCACTCTCACTCTCTCGGGCTTCCCCTCACTCTCACTCTCACACTCGCTCTCTTTCTCTCTCTCTCTCTCTCTCTCTCTCTCTCTCTCTCTCTCCCCCCTCTTCCCGGATCCTAACAATTCGGCATTTGTGCGAAAAATCCTTTATTCGAATCATCGACACGGCTGGCCGGGCAGTAATACAGACAAGCTTTTATAGAGCGTATCACACGCCACATCGCTAGCAAAGAATAGCGCTTCGCGCGCGCGACAGGGTATTGTTTTTGCGGACAGGCTCCCCGTTGAGGAGCATCATTTCACAGGCGCGCGCCTCGAGCTGGCGGTGGTGCAGCTCACGTCTGATGGCCGAGGCGTTGCCCTCGAAATTTTTGGCGATGACAAGGCGACCGACGAAGACCACGGTGTCCGGGGTTATTCGGGTCTTGAAGCCCACCTGAAAAGGGAAGGGGTTTGTTTTTCATAGCGTTTGATGAGCAAATCGAAACTATTCTAATAGTATTTTATGCAGTGACTAAAAAAATTGATTAAAATTGTAAAAATCTTTAGAAAAATAGTGACTTTTTCGTCAAAAATTTATCAAGGTGTCGATAATCAAAATCATAATCCAAACAAAAAATTATACTTACCTTAGTCTTCTTCCAATAAATTGCATAGTCACCGGTCATCTGTGATTCCAAGAGCTTCACAGCCGCTCGTCCCATCCGCCAGCATTGGGAGACGTCTAGCGAGATTTTGTCCTGAAAATCGGCATGGTTCGTACTGGATCTGGAATACGATAAAGACGGGGTTTTATTGAATTTATAAAATCAAAATTTATACTTACAAAGTCTTCATCAGTGGTCCGGGCAAATTCGAGGGCAACAATGCGCTTGGCTGTGGGGTCGGTTGGGGGCTGGAAAGCTTATTATTAACCCAGAAATTCACAAAATTAAAAGCTTGCATTTTATTCAACTTTGATAAGCTTGAAAAGCTTCACTTCTATTATACTTCTATATATTAGATTCAAAATCGAGAACAAAATTTGGGAGCTTCGCAAGCTTCAATTTCAACGTCTAAAAGCTTCAATGCTTGCATGCTATCAGTTTAGATCAGATTCAAATCTTACTTATGATTTCCGCAAATCAAGGCTTGAATTTCATAAATTTTTTTCAGCTTTAAAAGCTTTATTTTTATTAACTTTTATCATCACCAAAAGCTTTGATTTGTTAAATTATATAAAGCAAAAAAGCTGCAATTGCACCAAATTTTATAAACTTTAAAGGCTTCATTTTATCAGCTTTTATGTTATAAACTTGAAAAGTTTCATTTTTAGCATCTTTTTTGTTCTTCAAAAGCTTCAATTTTATTCAATTCCATACGCTTAAAAAGCTTCCATTTTGGAGCTGTTATAATTTTCAAAACCTTCAATTCTACCTACATTTTTCAAAACCGCCTCGAGCAGCATTGCCATCTGCGCCACCGTCCTATCCCAGATCGATCGATCGCTAGATCTGATGAGGTACCAGCAGTGTAGCTGCACGCACGGCTCGTTGTTAATCTTAAAAAAAGTATATTTTGAAATTTTTCTAACTACAAGCTAGGAACTATAAAAGTACTGTTAATTTCAGACAGACGGTATCTACCTTGGCGCAAAGCTGCTGGCAAAATTCGCCGGGTTCGCAATGGCCATGTGGCTGCGGCAGGAGATCCATGATGCCAACGATCAGCCGGCAGTCTAGTCCCTAAAAAAATTGCAACATTCCAGTGGGTACTACACTACGTTGCGTAAGTACGTAGCATGTCGTACTCCAGGCTACGATAAGACAGCATGTCGTACGCAAGGCTACGTTACGTAGGTACGTAGCATGTCGTACTCAAGGCTACGGGACCCAACGTATGAAACACGTTATTTGCGCCCAACGAACAGCAGAAACGCCAAAAACTGTCATCAAAGCTTTTAGTATAAATTTAAATTTCAAATTTAGCTAAAGATTATAACGCTATAAAAATTATACGTAAACATAAAAATAATTTCTTTTTTCTTCGGGGCCATTTTTCTTTTATAAAATTTTAGAAAGTATTTCTAAAGTGTTTTTTTGCTGTTTCTAAACATAAAAACTTTCCAAATTCATTGACAAAAATGACCAATTTCGACTAAAGTTTCAAAGTTCTTTTATATAGTTTTTAAAAACAAATTTAAAAACAAAGATAATATTTTCGCAGCAATAATATTACCGAAACAATACTTACGGAAGAATAGCGGCCCGTCATGCCGTCGACCCATTCGCTGAGGGCCGGGATTGCGTTCGTACAAGCGTGGAACCACGCGGAGAAGGCGAGAGGCCGCTTGGGTGATTCGAGGGAGAGCCGCAACAAAGGGTCGTTCTAAAAATTTAGTTTTTTTATGGAGGGCTTTTCTCAGACTCACGAAGCGGAAATTGCAATTTTGGTGGACGCCAATTATGCGAGGATCGAAAAGGTCGATGAAGGATTTGAAAAAGTCGAGGCTGCTCGCGGTATCGAGTTGGAGGCGGTTTTCCGGCCGGCCCTTGAAGAACGCTCTAAAACGTAGGAAGCTTCGTGTCCGCAATCTGGTTCTCTCTCTCACTCTATCGCTCTCACTCGCCTGCCTCACCATCTCTCCCTCTCTCCCTCTCTCTCTCTCCCTCTCTCTCCCTCTCTCCCTCTCTCTCTCTCTCTTCTTCGTTCTCACTCTCTCGCTCTCACTCTCTCGCCTCAATTATCTCACTGTCACTTTCTCTCTCTCTCTCTCTCTCTCTCTCTCTCTCTCTCTGTCTTTGGTTACTGGAAAAACTCACTTCCATTCCCCATCAACATTCAGCGTCAATTCCTCACCCTTCCGTCGAAGTGTAAGGAAATGGTCAATCGCGCAGATTTCTTGCATTTCCTGAAAAACAGGGATCAATTTAAAGCTAAGAAGTCAAGGCAATAAATAAAGCTCGTAAAGCTCATAAATTTAATGGAAAATTTAGGTTATAAAGCCATGCAAATAAAATAGGACCACCCAAAGGTTTCACAAACTGACCTCATACAGCACGAGTTGTAGCCTTCCACAGTGTGAGTCCAGGATTTTGCGGCACGCCGAGAATGACTGAAAGGGCAAATATGGTACTTTTAAAAGCTGCAACCCAGATAACTTATCCAAATCGGGCTAGATCGACATTTATAATTTTTATACCTCTTAAATTCGATAATATTGAACTTACCTTAGCAACCCGGCGCAGCAAAAACCGTGTAGAAGAGGGCAGATGACGCTGGATCCTGGATCGTAATTCAGCGGGTAGGGCATCGTGGGGGAAATTCGTTGGGGCCATTTTCGGACAATTTTTTTTTGAGGCAACGTTTTTAAGGCAAAAGGGGTGGTTTCTGGGAACTTGCTGTGTAAATACTGATTTCCGAAATGGTGATGGACCTTTCTGAATTCTTAGAGGCGGATCGGATGAGCAGATGCGACAAGGTCGAATTAGCGTGTACGCATCGTTGAAAGATAACCCGAAATATACAACGACTTTGAGACCAAAATGACCTGTGGCTTTTGCGCATTAACGTGACGTAGCCACACTAAAAACACGCTGAATTACATGATTTTTATATTTTCGACAAAGCGCCAAAAAACTCTTCGTGGATCAGTAAAACAGCTTTCCAGAAAATATCATAGCATAGTTAAATTAAAAACAAACTCAATCAAAACAATCATTTCGTCTTTTAATTAAAGCTATTGGATTTTTTTCCTTACCGTACCCTCGCGCACGAACAACTTTTTGGCTTGATCTCCCATTTCCTGGCCGTAAGGAAGCCTACAGCAGTAGTACCGAGATTTTTGGGCTTATGCCGTTTTTCATAATCATGTTCTTCTATAACTTTTCATTTCGCAATTCAGTCTTTTTATGTATTTTTTGTTTTTCTCGGGCTTTCTTTCGCTTTACCGCGGATCCGATCCGACCGATCCGATCCGAATGTTATTCCCCGGCTATAGTTGGCGCGTGTAGTCTGCTCGCTGGCAGGTTGATAAGTTGTAAAGTAGAAAAAACCTAAAATAACTACAATATTTTCACATTTTTCTTATCGCCGGAGTGCTACCCTTCATATCAATCAAGCCAAATGTGAGTTGGTTCGTTTTAGCGGTCGGGCGGGCGGGCTACAAACTACAGGAATAGACAGAGCCCGTTCAAAGTAGACTAGATAAGAAGAAAAAGGTGCAGTCGTGTTTTGAAAAGCATATTTTTCTGTAATAATAAGAAATAAAATGATTTTCAATCGGCTTAAGCTTTGTTTTAGATATTTGGAGGCTCTTACACGTCTTAAAATTTTAATTCTACAGGATTTATAACTTTCCATGCCTCTAAAAATCTAAGAACCGCCAATTTTAGGGTAAATGTCGTCCAGAATCCCGTGTTTCGTCAAGGAACATAATTGGCCGAATTCGTTTGCCTTTGCGACGACGACAGACTTGGATGGGACGGTTAATTTGAAGAAGCAGCCTCCGGTGAGTGAAAACCCAGCTTTTTTGTCTTTCGTAGGCTAGGAAGGGTTCTTTAGGAAAAGGTTTTCTAGTAATAAGTAAATAAAAGGTAAATAAGCGAGATATTAATTCAGTTAACCGCAAACCCTCGATGCGTCCTCGTTCGATCTTGCGAAGACCCGAATCGGAAGCTTTTCGTGCAGCTCAGCGGCCCAGAGCGATTTCAGTATGTGCTGCTCAACGCCAGATCGATGGAATTTGCCGGGTTTTCGGATAATGAGGAGGTGAGTTTGGGCCCGTTGAGCCTTAAATTCAATCTAAAAAGACTTTCGACTTTGGAATATGAAAAATTTAGGCCCTTGTCGAAAGCGTCGAGCCGACCACCTGCGATGCCGTGGAAATCGCACCGCTTTCGTCCGAAGATTTTCAAGTTATCGTAGGTTTTAAATATAATTTTTTTTGTATTAATATTTTTTAGTTTCTTTTGGTTATTACTTTAATGATACTATCGTAATTCTAGGAAGCCAACACCTACGAGATTGAGGGCACATTTCTGAACCAATGCCGGCTGGTCTCGCAGGGAATGGTGATACCCTTTTTCGCTAGTGGCGGTCGTCCGGTGCTTTTTAAAATTGGTAAGATTTAAACTTTATTGATTTTATAGCGCTGATATTACCCGTTTACATACTTCAGCCTTCTTCTGGGGTACCGTAACGCTGTACAAAGTTGTAGATTGTAGGTTACAGTCCCGTTAGAGGGGATCAAAGGATCCTAACAATTCTGGAATGCGTTTTTCACTCATAAAATTGGTAATTCGTTCGTAATATAATTTAAATGAAATGTGTTTATTTGGATATCGTTTTAAAGATAGTGTGACAGCTGATAAGAGATTGTTTCTTCTCAATTTGTTCATTCTAGTCAAAATCCATCCGGAAACGTCGAAGCCGGTGCTCCTTTCTGCCCATACGGAGCTCCACGTAGCTCCAGTTGCCAACGGCTTCATCAAGCAGTCCAACAGGGAGGAGAAACGGAACAGCGAGGCGCAATTTAGCAAGGTGAGAGTGTGAGCGAGAGTGAAAGGGCGAGCGAGAGAGAGAGAGAGAGTGAGAGAGAGCGAGAGAGAGAACGTCCGACTTCCAGATTTTCACCGAACTCGACAAAGCCGGAACCTCTGCGGCTTCTGAGGACTATTTCGAAGACGTGAATCCTCCTCAAAAACTCCGCGTCCTCCCAAAAGATCTCCACAGAGGTCTCGTAGATCTGCTACAGTTTAATGACGTCTATACCATGAACCCAGGTAGGGCTCCGAAAAAAAACATGTAGACGTCATAATTTTTAGACAAAACACAGCCCTACGGTAGCATTGTCTACGTTGCAATCAGTACACTACGTCCGGCTTGCCCGGAAGTGTTTGCTAGGCTTCATTTGGTCTCCCATTCCGCTCAGCAGGACGAAAAGCTTGGCAAATTGCAGGAGTTGTTAAAGGTATGGATTCTATGCCTATCAAAATCACGATCAAAATATGCATATTGTATCATCTGCTCAACCCGGTTTTTAGGGCCACCCCGGTCATTGCCTGGTCTCGTCCGGTTCCCCTCTTTCCGAGTATGAACGGTTAGTTGTGAAGAGATTGGAGAGAACCCGAGTGAAGAGCCTACGTGAAGTTGAAGTCTGTTTGGACGAAGAGGTCGGTGTCAATTCTGTCAATTTCTGTGCTAGGTCTAGACAGATTGCACCAGATTACGCAATTACGACCAAAAACCGCGTAACACTTTTTCATTTTTGTGCACCACACGTAGCGGTCGACACCTAGCCCAGGGGTTCGATTTTCAGGCTTGCTTGCCCCAAAACGCTATTTTAGGTATCGGATCGTCTAGTCGAGCTCGGCGATCCGCTATGCATTAGCCTGGATCGTGAAGTCAGGAAATTGGCTTCAGATTCGGCTCTGTTACTTGGAAATCAGGGTACAACGGTTCGAGTAGTGGTTGAAGGTATGCAGTTTCGGGTTTCGATCGTAAGTTAAGGTATTTATTAGTACTGATTATTTGTTAATGAATAAGTATAGGAAGGATTTATTATTTTAAGGTACTACCCTGCCGATCCTGCTCTGCCCCACCTTCAAAGAGTTATCGGAAAATCCGCATAACGGCAAGAATATTTGCTTCCGCGTCACGGAAAATACAAGGCCAATTTTTCAGGTATTAAAGTTTTGTAAAAAACCATTGAACCAGTAGTTCATTTTTAAAATCCATAAATTTGCCTATTCAGAAATCCTCCACCGAACATTCTACCCCTTCAGAAGAACGAGTGGTCAATTTTGGATTCGACGTCGCGCACAAGTTGAAGGAGTTCAGGTTTTCAACAATTCCTCGAAAGTATACGATTTTTAGTTTTTCAAAACAAGCTCATCGACTCCATCGAATTGTGGCTGAACTTTGGATGGGGTGGCCAAGCGGTATTTTCAAGACTACAGTAGTAAAAGCCATTTTTAGGATTTTACCTCTAACCACTTGCTGATCCTCGGCCCTTCCGGCTCCGGTAGAAGCTCACTGCTCGAGATTTTAGCCAAAAAGTTGGCACAAATCTTCGAAAGCTATCTTTCCAGGCGACTAGAGTGCTCGGCGTTGAAAGGCAAGCAATTCGGGTTGCTGTAAAACGTCCAACTTTCAGGGAAGCAAGCCGAGAAGCTGAAAAAGCAGTTGTTGCACGAGATGGAGCTGTGTACGGTCAGGAGCCCAGCTGTAATATTTCTGGATGGAATCGATTTGATTGCTCAGTCAAATCGAGATGAGGAGCACAGAATGCTACAGATCGAGAGGATCTTTATGAGTAGGTTTTGGGTTTTAAAGGTGTTGTGAAGTCAAGAATTCCACCGCCACCAATGTACTAATGACAAGAAAATTCCTAAATCATCACTGCTAGCTTGCCTGGTCCCCTTACAATAACTCTTTGTTCAAGCTTAAAATTCGGTTGCAAATTGCGAGTTATTGCGTCCAACTTAAAGACAAACTGATTTCTGGGCGAGTTTTGGATTGCAAGAACATTTTCGGGATCAGGGCAGCCACTTTTCTGCAAATAAAACCGTCTTTTTAGTGCTCCGTGACCTCCTAAAATCCAACGCACACTTCCAATTCGTCTTCACGGCCAAATCCCTGCACTCGATACACCCAATTCTGGTGGGCGGCGGAGGGAATCGGTTTTTCGGGCTGACGCTGGAGTTCGAGGACTTGGCCTTGGTGAGTTAACTTTAATTGCGCTCCCAAATGTATCTATGCTATATTATTTATTTTCGATGTGCTTTTTCACCAGCTATTCTTAAAAATTTATTCACCCCTCCCGTTTCTACACAACCAAATCGCACTTGGCATGTGTTCCATCGGCAAAAACTCTTCTTCTTTCTCCATCGGAATTTGTGACCGTCAGCATGACATCGGCCGTCTTTTTCGATAGCCAGGCGTGTTTGTTGCAAAATAGGAAGAAGTATCTGAAGGTTATGATGATTACCGTTCTCTCCCCCTCTCTCTCTCTCTCTCTCTCTCTCTCTAACCTTCTCTCTCTCTTATACCTACCTCCCCTCCTTATTGCATTTAACAGAATCCCGCTCGTGCACCAGTTTCGCCGCCACTTTTATGAACGGGTAGACAAGCTCGAAGTTTTCGTGGTCCAACTCCTTATCCTCGGGCTTTGTCTCGTGATGGGGCTAAAACCGTAGGTCTCGAATTTCCATATCTGGGCCCCACCTGGAAAACACGCCAAAATATAAGGTCCCCATCGGTACGGTAGTACCACGAGAGAGTCTCCCCCTCTTTTGCGTCGACTGTAAAGTGGCGGGATCTCCTGGCGGGGACGTGGAAATTCTCGAGGAGGTCGATGATCTCGTTTTCCGAAGGTTGCCAGTATTTTTCTTCTGGGACCTTGAGGGCTGGGATGCAACGGATGTCCTAAATTTTTACATAATTGACCGTTTCTGGGGTTATCTCTCAGTTTCTCTCCCTCTCTCCTCTCTCTCTCTCTCTCTCTCTCTCTCTCTCTCTCTCTCTCTTGATTTTTGTTTCTTCCCCGCGCTCGCATATACCTACCTGATTCTCTCCACCCAACGTCGTCGGAATATGCTTAATGTTGATCTCTTCTTGCAGAATGTCCAAAAACTTTTTATCGTACAGCTTGAAGCGGTCGGTGAACCCGGCTGGCATCATGCCCTTGATTAACCGATACGGCATATGGACCCAGCTGGGGATGTTCACCGTTTCGCAGGGGGAGACCTAAAATTCGTAGCATTTTCGTACAATTGCGGTGGTTTAAAGGACGCGTGAAGTCAAGCTAAGGCCCCTATTTTCATGCCCTAATCAGATCAAAAACCTACCAGCTCCGGGTAGTGCTCAAAGTGGAAAAGCTGTGTGTAATAGGCCATCGTTCCGCTGCTTAGGAACAGCATCGTAAACGGGTTCAAGTCGTAGCCGCTCAGGTCGATAATGTGGCGCAACGAGCTGAACTTGCCCGTTTTTTCTTCCTAAAATGCCAGAAGTTAAGGGAGCGAGCGAGAGAGAGAGAGAGCGAAAGATAGAGAGAGAGAACTTACGTGCGCCATGACTTTTCGCAACATTTGCTCAAATTGCCAGAACTGACATTTGCAGGTGAACGAGCTGGGGATGGTGTGCGCGATTGACTAAAAAAATCGAGAATTACTTGCATAGTTTTTGAGGCAAAAATTATAAAATAGCTTGGCGGGGCTCGAACCCGCGGTCTCCGCCCCAAAACCCAGCGCACTACCATTCAGCTATAAAACAATTTTTACAAAATTAACTTACCTCCACCGTAATCGAGGCGTAGTCAATATACCACAACAAGCGATTACTCGAATCCGTGACATCCAGCAGCTCGCCTTTTGGCATTAGGCGCTTGGTGAAGATTGGGTTCTCATCGAAAGAGACAACCTCTTCCGTGTCCTAAAAGAGTAGTAGATGGTGTAGTTTGTAGGCTAGGAATTACCAGGCCTAATGCTTTTCGAAAACGTAGGTGATTGTTCAAGGCCTTTGCGGCCGCGTCGACAATGTCCTTTTCTTTTTTGTGATGCCTCTCGGCGGCCAGGACAAAGCGGTAGACGTTGAAGTCGGTGTCGAACTAGAAAAATGGGCTGAGAAGCTCCTCAGTTCGTATCTTTAAAATTATTAAGTAGCTTTCCCCTTTATAGAAAAGCTGAAAATGCCAGAAAATTAAAATGGAAATATTTATAGCTGGTTATTAACCTTATAACTCAAACTATAAATTCCATAAATTCAAACCTTCGGATGAATCGGCTGCGACAGCTTTAGTCGCACGTCGTTCACCAAACTTTTCGCCTCTTTAGAAAGCGGATGCCCAAATGGATTCGCCGGACCCTTTGTCATTCTAAAATACAAAAAACATTATAGTAGGCATCGTATTTATTAGAAAAATGATGAATTAATGTGTGATACAGATAGAAAAATAGGTTGTCGGGTCACTTAGAAAATGCCTTTATCCGTCCAGCTTAGGCTGATCCCCTGTGTAAATCCGAGGGGTGGCGAAAACGAATCAGCTCAACACTTTTAGGGGGTTGTAGACTGAGCGAGAGCGAGAGAGAGAGAGAGAGCGAGAGAGAGAGAGAGGGGGAGAGAGAGATCCAGAATGAAAGGTAGTGCACGAGATTGAGGGGGTGGCGCGTAGCGAGCGATGTGACCCCGTTTCGGAGCCCTGCAGGCAATCGTTTCGGGCCACCCGGTACACCAGGCGATATTGGCGCACTATTATGGGCAGGCCGTGAGAAATTTAGCATTTTTTAAGTTGAAATTCAGGCTTTTGGAAGAGGGGGGGATTTTTAAACGTACAAAAATCTCTTTTTTCGAATATCAAATCGAGCTAGGTTAGTTTCGGCTCTAAGCGCAGGTTCAACGATTGAAGATATACCTTTAAGTCTAGAATCAAAAATTTCAGGGCAGTAATAATGTCTTAATTTTTTATCGGTAGGACCTTATAAGACAAAACCAATTTCTGAATGTCTAAAATTCTGAAAATCCGATCCAAAAATTGGTAATTTTTTTGCGGAGGCGCTAGTTTTTCTAGAGTTATTTTAGTATATAAATATCCCTCGTAAGCTGCTCTAGTAAGAACGGGAAGTACTGAGTCTGGAGTCTAGACGGGGCGTAGAAGAGGGTGGCGACTAGCTGGATGGGACCAGTCGCCGCAAGGTCACGCCTGATCCGCTCGAATTAGGAATAGGAACACGTGGCGGATTAATTTAAGACTATTAAAATATGGAAAAAGCTAAGCGTAATAAAAGGATCGTATCAATTATCTTTCTATCTATCTTATCTTTAACGAGCATAAAATTACAAATTCACCGCGAATGCGGCAATAGATAAAAATTACATTAGACTACCATAAGATATGGTACGCCACGCACCGTTCCTTGTCTAAACTTTTAACAAAGTGACAAACGAAATAGAAGGAGCTAGGAAAAAAGATTCGGCTATGCTCCGTCAGCACAGCCGCCTATGCAACGTTGCGCTGATCTCTGGGGGGCTGTCGCGGGGGTTCGGCTGGTTCAAGGCTAAACTGGCCCCATTCTCGGGGTTAAAATCGGGCGGCAAATTGGGCATTGAGCTGAATATTTGTCAAGTTTTTTTTGCGGGAAATACTTGTAGCCTTCTGCACACGAGGAGTTGTTCGCATTTTGTTACTATGGGAACGACTCCGAAACAGTTGCCATAGAAAAAGTCGGTGAACGCCCAAAAAAGTGCCGCCGGGAACGGATATTGTACAGAATCGTAATGCGCTTCAGTATCGAAGCCAAAGACACGTTAAGAAACTCAGTTTTCTTGGAAAAATGTCTTAAAGTGAAAGTAACTTACGAAAACGCCAAAAAAGCGTGCGGAGGAGCGTATCGTACCCATCTTTAATATGTATGCATTGTAACCCGTTAAAGAAAAGTAACAGGCCAAAAGTCCAAAGTATCGCTGAAAATACAGGGAGCGCACAGATTAACGTGTGCTGGGTATCGCAGCGTACTGCTGTTTGGACAACGTTGCGCTCCACTGTACACCTTGACCATTTCGATATTTTGAAGTGCTGCTGCCCCCAAATATGCCAAAGACGAGGTAGCAACGAGGTATAATTACAGCTACTTGAAGCCCTAAGAATCGCCAAGCTTCCCGAGAACTATAGAATTCGAATACCCCGAGCAGTCAGCTGTGGGTTTTTGGGATTGTCTTCTTTCTAGTTGTATGCCGATGGGCAGCGGCTGGTCGCTGCTGTGTGGTGGATTTAATTGGAGGAATGGTGGTTGTAGCGGGCAGTCGAGTCGGGGGGCTGAAGGGAGGAGAAGAGGGGAACAGGTTCGAGCCGCTCACCTCGCAAAATTCGCCCGGCTGTCTTTTTCCCAGATGGCACACTTTGGCATCGTCGGGTGTCATTTTGAAAGGTGGGGCGAGGGTGTAAGTAGGAGGGATGTGGAAAATGAGGAAAAAAGCTTTGGGGATTCGGACTTGAAAAGGCAGTAAAAAATAGAAAGAACTTGGATTGTAATTACAATAACAGCAATGATAACGAGATCTTCGAAAACAAGTTTTCGACGTCCTCCTCTCGGTTTTTATCTGTTAACGGGGGGAGGGGGAGCTAGCGAGCCTCGCATTTTATAGCCTATTTTTATAGTGTTTCTAGCAGACTTTGATTAGTACAACGTCATACAAAAGCATAGGAAATTTTAAAAGTTGTAATTTTGGCCCCACCAGGCTGGTAAGCAAAAGTTAGGTCTCCAGGCCCGGAAAACCATCAGAACCGTTCTCTCTCTGTCTCTCTCTCTCTCTCTCTCTCTCTCTCTCTCTCTCTCTACCCACTCGAACCAGTTTCCCAAAAATGCTAAAAACCACAGCCTCAAGTTGAAAGAAGAGAGCTGCAAAACTAGCCAACGACGAAAAAAAAACTAAATTATAATACTCATCGCAGAATGATCGTCTCGAGGTACTATCGGCTTTCCTCCACTCGGAGGTGCCCTTGGAGGGCGTGGCCAAGAAAACGGAGGGATTCACGGTGGCCGAGCTCGAGCGCCTCGCCCGTCGGGTACAGATCGCTACAGCGATAAGAGGTGCAGAAATTTTCTTGTAAATACCCTATTTCTATTCCTTAGTTTTCAGAGGTTTCCCGGATTTTCCACGCGCTGGGTACAATGCTAGAAAAATACAGGGCCAAAATCAAGATTTTTTAAGAGATAAAAGGTCACTGAATCGAAAAACTCGGAAATAGCGCCGCAAAGTGGGGCTTGAACGTTGAAAGGACTTCCGCTTTAACCGCTTCGAAAAATCGAGATAAAAAATTCAAGGAAAATCGGAAGTAGTGGCTATTCGAATTCAGCTTCAACAAAAATTATCCCGTTTTAATAAGATTCACAAAAGGATAAAAACCATCTTTGGTGTCGGCCTCAAAAACCTTCAAAAAGACGATTTAGAACCGCCTAGAGCACGTTTTCTTTCGTTTTGAAATCCCAAATTAGCCTATCTTCTAGGTGCCAAACTCTGCAATGAAGCCGACTTGGAAAACGGGCTTGAAAATTCAAGACCGTTGAGCACGAATCAATTGGAGACGCAAGTGGAGATCCGACTTGATGAAGTCGGCGGAATGAAGGAGCAGAAGAAGACGTTGGAGGAGCTCTTACTCTGGCCGGGGATGGTGGGAATTACAAATTTCATATGCTGTTTATTTTAATTAAAAAAATATATGATTTTTAGTACCCAAATCTATTCGCGAGATGTGGCGTGAGAATGGGACGCGGCGTGCTACTTTGCGGGCCGTCCGGATGCGGAAAAACGATTTTGGCAAAGGCCTTTGCCGCCCATACTAAATTCCAGACAATTTTTATCAAGGTAAGCTTGCAAAATATGAAAAAAAAAGTTACGTTAGGGCCCCGAACTGCTATCAAAATACATCGGCAGCAGCGAGGAGAATGTGCGAAACGCTTTTGCAAGGTAGCTTCTAAAAATGTCCTTATAATCGCCTAAAATTTTGGAAGAGTACATCTGAATCTATTCTAGAGCCCGAGCCAGTGCTCCTTGTGTTCTGCTATTTGATGAGCTCGACTCATTGGCCCCTAGAAGAGGAGCTGATAGTACCGGAGTCACGGACCGTGTTGTGAATCAACTACTGACAGAGATGGATGGAGCCGAGGGGCTGAATGGTGAGCTCATCGAAAAGTACCTTATTTAAAGCGCAGAAAATTCCACTAAACTAGTCTACGAAGCCCTTTTCAGGCGTTTTCGTGCTTGGCTGCACATCGCGAGTCGATCTGATCGACCCGGCGCTGTTGAGACCGGGGCGTTTTGACCACAAATTGGTGTGTGATGCGCCGAGTGAGGTAAGAAACGCACAGAAACACTAAGTTCTTGATACTAGTCAGGGGAAAGCAGAATTGATAATCATAGATGCTAGATAAAAAAAAAAATATAAATACAACTACAAATATTCGAGCAAAAAATGATTTTAGGAAGACCGCGAAGAAATCCTGGAAATCGTTCTAAAGAAAATTGCACGCCAGGGCGAATTCAATTTGAAAAAGCTAGCCGAAATGAGCGACAGCTGGACGGGCGCCGACTTGAATGCCTGGATGCTAAACGCTCATTTCTTGGCGAGCAGAAAAACCCCAGGTACATAGAAAGTAACTAAAGTAGAAATATTCTAACTAATCATCAAGAACAAATAGGCAAAACTATGAGCTTTAGGGGAAGATACCCCAATCACGATGGACGATATCCTGGCAACGTTCGAAGAATCGCGGCCGAAAGACAAGCGAGAGCAAATCGCGGAATTTAAAGCTGGGCAGCGCGTCACACTTGCTTAGCTTTGCCGATTGCCACTTTCGTTTTAGTCATTTTTTACTCCAAGAATTAGATACAGCCCGTTTTTTTTTACTTTTTTATATAGTATTTCATGCTTTTCTGTCTTTGTTCGCCCACCTTGCTCAATGTTACCTCGTGCCTTCCCTTACCCGCTCGAATTGCCATAGCCATTGCCACAAGCATTTTTGCCATCATCGGTTGTGATTTTAGGGGCTTTTTTTCAGATTTTTAGCTAGGAAATAAATAAATTTAGGTTTATTCATTTTGGCGGTACGCGTTATACACATTACGAAAAGCGTCGATAGGAAAGTGCGTAGCTTCTCCCAGCCGAATTTTGTTTTTCTTCAAACGCATTTTTTCAACAGAAAACAACACAATTTTCTCGATCTTTCCCACTTTTCCTCAATTAATACAAACTCATTTTAGGTAATCCGAATCAGCGCAATGTCGACCGGTAGCAAGGACCGGATTGCTGTCTTCCCGTCGCGCATGTAAGCCTCCGAAATTTTCAACAACTTGATTTTTAGGGCCCAGACATTGATGACAACACGACTGAAAGGAGCGCACAAGGGCCACTCGCTGCTGAAGAAGAAGTCGGACGCGCTGAATCTGCGTTTCCGCGAGGTGCTTCGGCAGATTGTGGAGGTAATTTTTTTGAATTTTGGCTGTATTTTGAAGGTTCTTCGATCATTTCCTTTTTAGGCAAAGATGGCCGTTTACGGTGATGTAATGGATGATGCGCGCTTCTCCCTCGCCGAAGCCAAGAATCGAGCCGGCGACTTCTCACAGACGGTCATCCAAAACGTCGCCACGGCCCGCTACCGGGTCCAATACACCACCGAGAACGTCGTCGGCGTCGTGCTTCCGGTGTGCAAGGTCGAGAAGTCGGGCGCTGACCGTTACATGCTCACCGGGCTCGGAAAAAGGTAACAATTTTTGATTTGCCAGAATTTTTGGATTAGGTGGAGCGAAGATTTCGGCGGCCAAAGCGAAATATGCGCAAGTCATCGAGCTGCTGGTCGAGTTGGCGGGGCTGCAGACTTCCTTCGTGAAGCTCGACGAGGCCATCAAGGTGCTGCGCGGCTTTGAACTTTTTTTCCCGTTTTTCACTTCCGGAATTCGATTTGAAATTCTAATTTCGAAAAGCTATGCGCAAACCAAGGACATATATGTCACTTTTACATTCCAATTCAGATAACAAATCGACGAGTGAACGCCATCCAGCATGTGATCATCCCGCGGCTCGAAAACACGCTCAGCTATATCGTCACCGAGCTCGACGAGATGGAACGGGAAGAGTTTTTTAGGATGAAGAAAATTCAGGTATGTTTCATCGGGTTTTTTTTTTTTTGCTTTAAGGCAATTTTAGGCGAACAAGCGCAAGCAAAGAGAAGCTGCTGAGACCGCGCAGGTTGAAGAGATTGACGAGAAGCCTGACGAAACTTCCGACAAGCCCACGCGAGTCCGAACAATTCTGCAAGCCATCGAAAATATTCCGGTTCTCTTCTAAATCACATCTGTTATACCTTGTACTTTCCACTCTTTCCGCGCATTTATGTACCGATCTCTGGTTTAGCATCTTTTTTCTTTCACGGCTTGTAGCTATCCAATTTCTCTGTTTTTCTGCTAGCATTGCCATTGATTTTTGCTTGACATTTCTGTACAATAAATGGGTTCTCGATTACCGTCCCGCTCCTAACCGTTATTATTCGTCATTCTGAAACAACCTTTTCGGCTTTTGTGAATCGTTTTTAGTGCAATGCCCCGCCGCAAGGTGGCCGCGACGAAAATGTCGTCGAATACGCGGACAGTGTTACAGAAGGCGGCGGCCGGGAAGATTGTAAAGGACAGGTCGCTTACTTACTTAGTGTGGAATTGTTTTTTAGCCCTCCACTCAAGCCAGAGCCAAAGAATATGAAGCGCGAGCCATCGGCAATGACGTTGCATCTTATGGAATGCGAGGGGATGGTCATCTGGCAACGTCCACTTTCAACCCTCTACTACGCCGTTCTTGAACTCGTTCACCTGGGCACCGAATTTTTGCGATTGTAAGCACACTTTTTCCAATTGATTTTGGTATTTTAGGATGGCCCGATCGAAGCTCTTTCTCTTCTTACTATCGATCCTGTCAGCGGTCAGCTACTACATCTATTTGCTGCCGGGCGATCATCAGCCCTACGTTCAATTTGCTGAGAAGAAGCTGTTATGGTTGGAGTAAAATTTTTTCGTATAATTTGTTTTAGGTGGCTGTGGTGGGTCGGGCTTGGCGTTCTCTCCTCAATAGGGCTCGGCTCCGGGCTGCACACCTTCATTTTGTACTTGGTATAAATTATGATTCTGTTTTAGTGAGTTTTGCAGGGCCCTCACATCGCGGCAGTTACGCTGGCGGCCTACGAATGCGAAAGTCTCAACTTCCCCGAACCGCCATATCCTGAAAGGTAACAAATTTTTTATCGTGTGTTTTAATAAGCGATGTTTTAGCATCGTCTGCCCCGACCAGCGTGCCAGCTCCGCGGTGAACCTCTGGGCAATTGTTTCAAAGGTGATTTTTTGACGTGCTCAGAAAAAGATTATAATTAGGTCCGGGTGGAGGCTCTACTCTGGGGAATCGGGACGGCCCTTGGCGAACTGCCGCCTTACTTCATGGCTCGCGCTGCGCGTCTAGGAGGGCAAGAGCCGGATGATGAAGATTACAAGGCGTGGAAGCGCGCGCTGCGTGGGAAGGCCAAGAAGCAAATAGTAATATTTTATCTATTTTCATAAAAAAATTCTTCAGACCTTTACTGATCGCGTGAAGCTTTGGATCGAGGCGACGGTGACGCAGGTCGGCTTCCCGGGGATCCTGCTGTTTGCTTCGATCCCGAATCCGCTTTTCGATCTGGCGGGGATCACTTGCGGTAAATTTCGGAAAATTATGGTGTACTCCATTGAAAATATTAGTTGAGTAAGGAAGCAGATATTTTTCAGGCCACTTCCTCGTCCCGTTCTGGTCCTTCTTCACCGCCACCCTCATCGGCAAGTCAATCATCAAGATGCACGTCCAGATGCTGTTCGTCATCGTCGCCTTCTCCGAGCACTACGCCGATCGACTTCTCCAAGTTGTAGCCCAAATCCCTCGCATCGGGCATAAGGTTTTTTGGATTCCCGCTTTTCAAAATATGATTTTAGTTGCGCGAGCCCTTCAAGGAATTCCTGACCCAGCAGCGCCAGGCCCTTCACGGCAATAAGGACCACCAAAGCCCGGTAAATTTACGAAACTTTTTACTTTTATAATTCTGCTTTTAGAAGGCCGGCTGGGTGCAGAACGGTCTTCAGCTGATCGTTACCGGTGCCATCCTCCTCTTCTCGCTGTCGATTATCAATTGCCTCGCCCAGCGTTACTATCACCGTGCACATAAGCCTGTATAACTCTTTTCGTTGATCATAGTCTTTGTTTCTGGTCGCTAGCCATGTTGAGCTTCTCTGTCTTATTCGGGTGTTTTGCTCTCCATGCTCTCTTCTCGCTTTTTCTTTCTCTTCTAGCATCGGGTCTTTTTTGGGTTGGTGGTGAATTCGTGATGTTTTTAATAAAGATGTTTAACCGGAACTGGCTGTATACGCATAGATATTTCAGTTTATCCAATACTTTTAATGAGATCAAAGCGTGGAAGTTAATCGGAATACGAAGCTATGTAGGTGTATTTACCGTTTCAGCATGCCTTTTCGGCGAATAACGTTTTCCGGACGTTATTTGAGTCGTGAAGAAGCGTTCCGGGAATGGAAGAACGTCCTCCTCGTCGGTGGACTGCTAGCTGCCGTTGATGTTGCCCTATCGACCGTCGTCGGCTACACGGTGTACAAGACTTTCAAAGGGTTAGTTCGGTTCTCCATAACGAACAAAAGTTCTATAGCTACTTCCTCAATCCCAGAGAACTTGGCTTCTACTGCAACGACGAATCAATACGAATGGCGTGGAAGCCAAACACAGTATCGCCAAAGTTGCTGATCATCGGGATCATTGGTTCCGCCCCGGTTTTGATCGGTAATGCCTCGCAAGCTACCTAATTACTTCTTTTTAGCTATCACCGAAGCTCTCCTCTTCCAAACAGCTAAGGGGATAAATCTCGTCCCAAAATGGATTCGGGCAACGACGTTCGAATATCTGAAGTTCATCATCGGCTTCAGCGCTTGCATCTCGGTCATGGAGGTGAGAACTTCTTGTTTTTCGAAACGTTTTGCTTCCAGTTCTTCAAAGCCACATTCGGAACCCTGCGGCCGTATTTCCTCGAAGTCTGCGCTCCGGACTGGTCGAAAATTGACTGCTCTGTGTCGAACGCGTATGTCCCTAGTGAGTTTTTCGAAGTATTCTGATTTATGTAATTCTAGACGCTTATTGCACGGGCGATCTCGAAAAAATCCGGAACGCAAGGTCATCATTCCCATCCGGCCATGCTGCCGCCGCCTCGTTCCACGCCGTCTACCTTACAATTTACTTTGTAAGAATGGCGCGGGCGGGGTATTCGAGACCAATTCAAGTGGCCTGCAGTGTGATGGCGGCCCTCGTGAATGCATGGTAAGCTCCTTCTACACGGTTACATTTATTGACATAGTTGGTAACTTTCAGGACGATCTTCATCTTGGTCACCCGAATCACCGACAATCGACACCATCTCAATGATGTTATTTTTGCCTGTTTTCTAGGTATGCGTTTACCCTTTCCGCTTTCCATGGTTTTTTAGGAATTGGTTTCGCCGTCTCGACCGCCAGCGCATTTACCCGCCAACATGTCTACGAGGAGCGTGAAGTGATGCGGGATGTCAAATTCGAATAGCGGTTTTTTTTTACTTGGGCTTCTTCTCAATTTCTCTGCATTCTACTGTGATCTAACTTATCTCTCAATTTGGGAATTTTGCGTTTGTCACTTATTTCTCGGGCTGTGATAATTTTAACTTCCGTGGCGTTGAGCGTTATATGTCTGTGTTTTTTTTTGATTTTTGGGCTGGCTAGAATTTCGATGATCTATAAAATGCTAAAAAACAGTTTTGCACTATCAGTCAAAGCACAAAAGTACTGCTTTGTTAGAGCTAGCTGACGTTCTCTAGGGTGTTTTGGTGGCCAGCGGCATCGGGCGGCCACGGCGCTGGAAGTGGATGACCCAGTCTTGCAGGAAAGTCGGAAGGGTGGCCAGCGGGATGTAGAAGAAGATCGTGTCCCAGCCGACCCAGTAGCGGGTTTTTGGGAACCTACAAAACCATATTTTAAAAGTATTCCGATTTTATAGTGGCACAAAATGGCTCTAGTTCCCCAATTCAATTTGGTGGGTCTCAAGTTTTAAAACTCGGTTTAAGGTCAAAACTTTTTGACCGAGCCTGCCCATATTAGAGAAGCTTTACCTCGCAAGCAGAGCGTGTTCATAAGCATCGACAACGGAGTCCAAGTCATCCGAGCAGTGGGAAAGACGTGAGAAGCGTGAGTGTTTGTCTGAAAAGTTGTATTTGAATAGGGTTAGCTATTTTCTTTATTTTCAGACAGCCATGGTTTGGACCTTGATCTGCCCCTCCTTGATCCTTGTCTAGCCGCATAGTATTGCCCAACCGTTGCGCAACTCACATTTGTCAAAGAAATCGCGGCCAAATTCGTGGCGCTGCTCGTCGTCAAGGCGGGTCCACACCTAGAACTAATTCACATTTAACATTTCTTGTAGCTTTTCTAGATTTTCTTGTCTCTTACTAACGTTTTTTTTGTACAATTTTTGATTCCGAACAAACCCCCTTTATTTAAAGCATTACCTTCTTTTTGTTTTATCTAATTTCCGTTGCCCTTCCATTTTTCTCCCTAAACCTGACTTCCGCTTCACTTTAATTTAATCACCCAATCCATCACGAACCCTATCCAAATCGTTGGTGGCCGTCTGAGTGATGTTCGTGGTGAAGAAGCCGGGCTCCAAAATATGCACTGACACGCCAAAGTCGCACATCTCGTGTCTGGAATTCTTGAGTTCAAGACGAGTGATGGCGGGGGGTTTCCCCGAGGTCCAGGCGTTAAGAAGTAGAGGTTTTAGGTCTAGGTATGAAATCAGACCGTCAGCAACTACCTTTTACTACGGATTTATCTTTACCTGATAACATCAGCGTAAGCTTCGACGGCATGTTTGGAAACGCAATACGGCCCAACTGTAGGTCTAGGAGTACGGCCAGAAATGGAGAAACAATGACGATGCGGCCTTGTTGAATCTAGAAGTTTTTTTTATAGAAATTATGAATTCTAGATGGCGTTAATTCTTTAGAAAAAATACCTTGACAAATTTCCTAAGGTGTTGTACGAAGCGCATCACGCCGAACGTGTTGACCGACATTGTCTAGAATTGTTTTGATTGGACGAAAGTCTAGAAGCGTCAATCCTTACAATATATATTTTGACCCTATCGTTACGTTTTAACGGTTTAGATACCTTCATGTAATCCTCAGCATTCAGCCAATCGTCCGGACCCGAATTTCCCAGGATTCCTGCGTTGCACACGATTCCCCAAAGTCCTAAAGTGGTTTTTGTTTTCATTTTCCATCCCTGCTGCTCCCTACCTCGTCCCCCGGTCACTTTTCGAACGAAATCCGAGAATTTCGTCACGCTCTCATTGTCCGTAACATCTAGCGGATGGGTGTAGAGGATTTTGGCTTTTGAAGCTTTGTTTTTGAGCTCTTCTTCGCCCTAAATACTGGTTTTGTTAGTTTTTAACATTGAGAAAATCTTGACCGTTTTCCCCCCATACCTTTTCCGAATAACACCCAGCAACAACCGGTACGCCTAGAGAATTCAGACGTAGCGCGAGTAGCTGGCCGAAGCCCGAGTCGCAACCTAAAATTATGTAATTTAAAATGATCTTGAACTTTTTAAAGGAATAACGTTGTTAAATTTAGTTTATATCACTCACCAGAAATTGCTACCGTCTTGCGATGAGAATTTGGTAGCCGTAGCGTGAGCAAGAATTTCACGAGCCCGTACACAATCACGGCACCTGTAAAAGCGCCTAAAACAGCAGATTATCAGCGTATATAAGTTTTTAGATTAACAGTTTTTTCAACCCTTACAATTTTCTATCCTTCGAAAATCTTAAAACTTGCCCGACACAAGCTGCAGCCACATAACCAAAAAGCGCGGATCGTCTGGCTGACGGATCGAGAACCCGCGGCGCCGTAAGCCCTTATCGAAGCGCCGGGGGTGATTTTATATGGGCCGCTACGTCTTTTATGAATTTTTACGCGCCCCACAGCGCGTCGGGTCATCAAACGGGGCGCTTCATAAAGGCGGTTATCTCCGGGGGTGTGAACCGGTGCAAGTCCGGAAATTAGAAAAGTCAGCGGAAAAATGTTTTTGGGGTTTCTGGAAAAAGAAAACAGGGCGGAAACGTGCAGTTAGTAGTTGAGCCTCATCTGGGGATAGAAAGGTGTAGAAAAGTCTTCCGATCTTGAGCTTTACAGCGCTTCGAATCTGGGTTTGTCGTAGTGTCGTGAAAATGAAATAAGCGTGATTGTCTTTTCTGATTGTTAGTAGATTTCCAAGCACGTACTTCTCGTCTTCTCGACGGCAAGAAGCTGCATAGTTTACGAAGGCCGAAAAGGTGATGTTTTGGTCAGATGCAAAACCAAGACGTACGCGTTTTTTAGTGAGCTTATAATTTCCCTATCGGAGGCGCTGCGAGTTTCTGATATGTGCGCAAAAACGGGCTTGTCAGGCGTAACAATGTCTCATTTCAATCCTAACCACGGCTCGTCAGGCCTTACCAAAAACGCACTTCTGGGGGGTGCGGGCCCTCTCCCCGCGGATAGTGGGTTAACCTCCCAGGCGAGCCCCCCACACCCCCCGGGTTCGGTTCCTCTGCGGCGCGAACTCCCCCATTTTGGTAATCTTTGTTTTGCTTTTTGCTCCAATGTATCACCGTTCGTCTACGGTAACACAAAATTAAATCATACTCGCGAAAAAGCCCCAGAAAATAGCAAAGCGGCCAGAGCGCGTTTTAAAGAAGTGAATCCAAAAAACAGCTGCAATTTCGCTCCATAATCAGGTTTCAGGGTTGTTATTACAATTTTTTGGCTTAATAATAAGTACGCTCTGATGCGTTTATTTAGCAAAATTGGGCTACAGCAACGAAGCTCCTGCTCCAAGCGTCCAAGTGCCCGACTATTTTAGCTATTTAGTTAATAGGAGGCTCATAATTCAGAAGTTTTTCGATTAATACTACATGCAATTGATATAGCTACCTAGAAAACCGCCATACAAGGCGCAAATCCTTCCGGCTAAGGTGCTAGCATCGAAACACTATGATCGCCATCGGACAAGGGTTTATCTTTTCCAGAACTTCCGTTATTAATTCAAAAGCATGTATCGTGACTCCACCCAACATTTTAGCGAGATTTGATCGTATTTTGATCACAACAGGGTGAAAAACTAGCCATAAACCAGCTGGGTTGAAAATTTCGGGAACTTTAGGCTTCAAAATCTCCTTATTTTGGTGAGAACTCTCGTCGCGACCTACACAGTTCGATAGAGAATGTTTTTCTCTACCAAGTTCTCACGCCTCCCGAAGATTCGAAATAGTATAAAAAAGTTATTAGAAGAAAACGTAGATTTTCTGAGTTTTTAATATGGGCGGCGCCGCCCCACAGAGCCCGGGGGGCAATAGGCGCGCCCCGTACTAAAGTGCCCTTTGACGAGCCGTGTAACAATGGCTTCTGGTTAGGCTCAGGGTAGCTTTTTTGCCCGTTTTTCAATGAATTCCCTAGGCGTGAGAGCGGCGTTGTAAAGCCCTGACATTCGTGCGCGTATCCAATTTGACTTTGTCGGCTACTTCTTTCCAGCTTAACGGCAACTTCGGGCATTCAGTTGAAGTTATAAAGAAACATTTTGCTCGTTTTTGAATACCTTTCCTAGTTGTTTACACCGTCTTTGCAACTTTTAACACCTGCCCCCATCCCTACGTAGTTAGTGCGTCCCATCCCTATCAACAGCTTCCGGTTTCCATTTTCTGCGTTCGTAAAAGCTTTTTACACCTTTTCAATACATTTCCTAGTTGTTTACACCGTCGTTGCAATTTTTCGCAACCAACGCCCAAAATTTGGCGTCTGCCGCCTGCCGCCTCCCGCTCTGGGCCGCTATTTTTGGGGAGAAAAGCCACGGGCAAGGGGGGCACGAGTGTGGCAGGGAGTGGCCAACGATCGATATATGCGAAATCGTCGTGCAAAAGCGGGGCCCGCAGGGTACGACGAAAAGAATGCCGGAATATGCGAGCAGCCCCCGAGCGCAAAACGGCTTGTTTTCGGGATTTTTGGCTGTAGGGCTGTAAATTATGTAATTAGTAAATAGAAAATATATATGATTTTTTCGCTAGCTGCTTACTTTGACCATTAATGCCTTTTCCGCTTCATCCTCCTTTGATCAAGCTCAAAAACAACCTGTTTTTCAAGATTTTGAGTTCTAGAAACGCTATCAAAAGTTTTAAATTTGTTAGGTTACCATTAGAAGAAATTGCGATTTTCATTTTTGCGTCTAAAAATCTACGCGGCTTTCCTAATTACCCCGCTCCTTCCTCCCCAACAAAAGGGGGCAAATTTGAGCCACCGCGGGGGTAATTATGGACCCCCGGCTGGAAATTGCTAGTTTCCGCTCAAAAATTCGTCAAAACAGCGTTTTTTCGTAAGCTACCTCACTAGTATTGACGTTAAAGCGATAGTATTCCATAAGCAGTATTTACTGAATACTAATCCCCGTCTAAGTTTCGACCAGCTGACCCTTTCCCAGGCCCGGTCAACTTTTTGCGGCTTTTTTCGACCGTGGAGGCGCCACTCGCATTTTGCGGGCGGAGAAAGCTGACCGCTTGGGCTGGCTGGCAAGAGGGGAGAAAATCACCCACCATACGGAATCGATTATATTTTTGCTTGGCTGGCTGGATATTCGGAATTGAGGCTGTGAACACGGGATAAGCTCTGAAAGCCCATATTTCATTTTCTAAATCATGGCTAAACCTGACAGTGACGCGGATCTCTTTCAAGGACTCGCCTCCAAAGCGAGCATGCCGGAGATTACGATCGAGTGAGTGATTACTGTGGTAGTTGTGCTGTAGACGCTTCGAATGTTTGCTTCAACTTTTCTGGGCTAGTTTCTACTCTATTTCTCTATCCTTTTTCTGAAATAAAATTTTGAATTTTTTCTCTAGATTCTTTTACTTGCGCTTCGACTTCCTTGATGTGTTCTCTAACTTATATCCTCTCCTTTTTAGCCTATATTTTTCTTATAAAAGCACATTTTCTGCTTTAGCTCCTACTTCTCAAGTCCGTCTTTCTCACTAGGCACACGGCGACTCTTCCTCGGTAATTCTGGCTCACTCTGGTTTGTGCGCCACTCTCGTTCACTCGTGCTCTCGCTCGCTCTCTCTCTCTCTCACTCGCTCTCTCTCTTTCTCTCTCAAGTCCATATTTTTATGCCTTAAAAACGTGACAATCGATATTTTGCTATTTTACCGCGGACCCAAGGCCTCTTCCGAGTAGTAAACAACCGGATTTGGGCGCCTCTTCCTTGATTATTCGTGACTTCACGGATTATCAGGGATTATACCGGAGAATTTGAGCTGAAAGTACAAACTCTAAGGCCTGAATGTCTAAATTTTTGTTGAAATTCCAAATTGGAAAGTTTTTGCTTTATTATTGGGACACACGTTCGAGGTTTTGGTATATTTAAATAGTGGTCGGATTGTTCAAAAGGCTTAAACTCGAGATCTTAATGATTTTTGAACATTCATGGTACTGATTTTAAACGCTAAATCCAAGCTCATGCTCACCTAGCCGATTGGCCATGTAGACCCTCTGCCGCCGCCAGGGGTCATGTGGCAATGAGGTGCACTTTAGCCTCGCCTAGCTGCACACCGCAATAAACACGCGATTCGTCGCAGCAAATTGATGTGTTTACCTGCCGTTGCTTCTAGCGGTAACGGGGTAGCTGGCCATTTTTAGAACCCTTTGGATGTGGAATGTTGTCTCGGTGTTCGTAAGCAACATAAGCCCCACAAGCTCGCCTTGACGTGTTTATACGAAAAAAACGGAACTGTTTTACTGCTTTTTGTTAATTTCTGCTCTTCAAACGCTTTTCTCTTTGCGAATGGGCCACGGCCTTGGATTTAGAGCATGTAGTGTAGTATTTTCGGTTCATAAGTATCGCCAGCCTTTTAAGGCAACAAATGAGAAGACAATAAAATATTAATCAACAGATTTGGATAAGTTTTCCAGGTTCAAAAGACTTTCTCGTTCTAAAAAAACTGCCCAATCATTTGCCCAACAACCGAGTTGTGGGAGCGATCGAAGGATCAGGAAAACAACCTTTCAGCGCGTAACTTTTCGCTCCCTTGGATTGTCGCGTCTAAACTTGTTTATGACTATTTCTCTCTCTCGCTCTCTCTCTTTTCTCTCTCTCTCTCTCTCTCTCTCTCTCTCTCTCTCTCTGTCTCTTTTTCTTGGTTCGAATGTTTACGCTATCTTAGGCATTTTCCATCGGGATCTCACACGTTTTTGAGCGAGGGTTCAGCTGATATCGCAAAAATTAATTAATGTAACCCGTTTCAAGGCCTAATTCGCATCAGTTTAGGTTGATTTAACTTCAAAAATCCCTAATATTTTTATTAGGGCCTAGAAATATTACGCTGACTATTCACATTTTTTGCGTGGTTTTCAGCGTTTTTGGTAGCGCCCCATTGATTCCGTTGAACTTTTCGTGCCCTCACCACAAATTCTGAATTATGTTGATGCGCGCTGCCTGATCAAACGATCAGGGAATTCCCCCTACCGTCCAACCTCTTAAATTGTGGCCAAATATTGATGTGTAGATGCTATTTGCCGCTCTTTTTCGAATCCTCCAGCGAGAGTAACCCTCTGCGAGTATTCGTGTCTGTCTGTCGTTGGGCGAAAAATGAAATCGCCGGGATGTTTGACGATCGCATTTCTCACGGGGCGCAAATAAGGTTTTTGCGTTGGCCGGCTGGCCGCACGGCACACGATTCGGCCCATTTGCTAGATTGGGGTGAGGGTGTCTATTTATGAGCGTTGATGAAATAACGTTAAGACGCTGAACTGCAATTATTTTAGTCGGCTCTTGCTTCCATTTTAAAGGGAATGGCAAGCCGAAATTTCCATTTCTCTGAATTAGGCCGAGGCAGCTACACAACGCTCCAAATGACGCTTGTTAAGTTTAGGAAGGCAGACAGATAGAGTGAGAGAGTGAGACGGAGAGAGTGTGAGAGAGAGAGAGATTGAGAAAAAAGCGAAAGATAGACAGCGAATGCGAGAGCGATCGAGTGAGAGAGATGGAGAGATACTCTGAACCCCTAGTTAAGGAAGGGTAGATTTTGGCATTTCCAGCTTATTTTTATAGATCTTTCCTTCACCAGCCCTTTAAAGGAGCGCTAAACTTTCCATTTCCCCATCCGACAAACCCTTATCACCATTTCTAAGGCCTGCCCGGGCTTGTAAATCGCTTCCTCTCCGTTTTTACAGCCTAATAAAAGCGGCGGGGCTTCCAGACGGCGAACGTGGTGCTTTTCGGCCTTGTATATATGCTATTTTTGTTATATTTCTCAGATTTAAGATACTAAATTGACTTATAAAGCTCAATTCTAAAATCATAATCTTGACCGCAGCTAAAAACACGTTTGCTTGGCTTAAAATGGATGATTTGTAGTTATAAAGTTCTTTTTACAATATAAATGCCTATCCCTAGCTTTTCGGGCTTGTAATTATGTTTTTTTCTGTAAAGTTATCATTAGGGATATGTAATAGACGGCGTTCCATTTTTAAACTTTCATTCGTGATTTTTGAAACGCTAAGAAAATGATTTTTAAACTAAAATTTAAGTTCGACGCCCCATAACAGTATTTTTGAGACATTTCCGAAAAAATCCAGGGTCAACACCTAAAAATAAGTCCTCCTCGCTAGGAGGATGATGTGTCCCTACGGCTTTTCCCATCTTCTTTTTTCTGCTTCGGTGTCACTCGGGGCGGGCCCCTTCCCTCTTTTCGAAACTCGAGGCAATCCCCCCTGCATCGGCCAGTTGTCTGGTCATTTTCTGGAAAAAACCGAGCACCCAGTTTTTGTTTTGTCTAGGGATTTTCTTCGAGAGCAATTAGGCACTTTTTAATGATTATTAATTGATCGAACTCCAAGGGAAAACGGCGTTTTTGGATGTTTTCGGTTCTTTTGATATTTTTAAATGTTTAAGCCAGGAATTGGCTTAGGCTTGGCTTAGGCTTGGCTTAGGCTTGGCTTAGGCTTGGCTTAGGCTTGGCTTAGGCTTGGCTTAGGCTTGGCTTAGGCTTGGCTTAGGCTTGGCTTAGGCTTGGCTTAGGCTTGGCTTAGGCTTGGCTTAGGCTTGGCTTAGGCTTGGCTTAGGCTTGGCTTAGGCTTGGCTTAGGCTTGGCTTAGGCTTGGCTTAGGCTTGGCTTAGGCTTGGCTTAGGCTTGGCTTAGGCTTGGCTTTAGGCTTGGCTTAGGCTTGGCTTAGGCTTGGCTTAGGGTTGGCTTAGGCTTGGCTTAGGCTTGGCTTAGGCTTGGCTTAGGCTTGGCTTAGGCTTGGCTTAGGCTTGGCTTAGGCTTGGCTTAGGCTTGGCTTAGGCTTGGCTTAGGCTTGGCTTAGGCTTGGCTTAGGCTTGGCTTAGGCTTGGCTTAGGCTTGGCTTAGGCTTGGCTTAGGCTTGGCTTAGGCTTGGCTTAGTTGGCTTAAGCTTGGCTTAGGCTTGACTGGGGCTTGGCTCACGCTTCGCTTCGTCACTGACTGTAGGCTAGAAACCCACCAACCAGCTTACTATTTTTAGCATATCTTTTCTTAAAGTTAATTCCAATTTATCAAATTGTTTTTTTTTATTCTTTAAACGTCTATTTTCCACTGGTTCTATTCAGCAATCTGTTTTCCCATTCACGGCTCGGCTAACTCGATTAACCTTTGCGACCCCCCAGCCTCTCGCTTTCCAAAGACGATTGTTTTGTTGATGGCACGTAGACGATTCTTTGGCTCGTACCTACTATGCTCCTACAAAATCCTAAAAGTTCTGATTATTAAGGTAATCCCGAATTTTCAGCATGCCCAAGGAAACGCAGGACAGCAACGGGGTCGCATTCTACAACCCAGAGGATGAGGACTTGGTGAGGGATCAGCCTTTCGATTTACCTACATAATGCCGATTCACAGAATGCCGATTTACAGAATGCCGATTTACAGAATGCCGATTTTACAAAATGCCGATTTACAGAATGCCGATTTTACAAAATGCCGATTTACAGAATGCCGATTCACAGAATACCGATTTACAGAATGCCGATTTACAGAATGCCGATTCTACATAATTTGGGTTTTACATCAAAAATACAGACCGGATCCCCCAAAAAAACATTAGCCGACTTGGACATGCGAATTTTTACGAATTCTTTTTTCCGCGTAGGGGTCGGGGATTACGAGGAAATCGCAAGCCTCGCGACAAGTTTTAACGCATGCCTTTTTCGCTGGTCGCCGACACTTCCAACGTGCTCAGCCGCAGCGACAAAACTCGACGATTCATTATTATTTCTTGGTTGAGAATGCCCGGCCTCACGGCGAGAGGAAGGGAAAACTGTTTTATAGAAGAATTTATTTTAGTAACCCATGGGCGGCCGCTTGGTAACGTGGAACTATGGTTTCGCTGAAAAAAAAGAAAATAGTAAAGCTAGGCCTCAGGTCTGGCGGTTTCGCCATGTCCAAGTGGGATAATATTTTTTTTCTGGGGATCCGGTTTGAATTTTTGGATGTAGAACCCTAATTATGTAAAACATTCTGTAAATCGGCATTCTGTAAATCGGCATTCTGTAAATCGGCATTTTGTAAATCGGCATTCTGTAAATCGGCATTCTGTAAATCGGCATTTTGTAAAATCGGCATTCTGTAAATCGGCATTTTGTAAAATCGGCATTCTGTAAATCGGCATTCTGTAAATCGGCATTCTGTGAATCGGCATTATCAGCCTATACCCAGCCTTTCTTATAGATAGAGAGAAATGAAGCGAGACTGAGAGAGAGCGAGAGAGAGAAGGAGAGAAAAATAGAGAGACATATAGATGGCGAGAGATAGAGTGTGAGACGGAGCGAGCGATTTTGCTTTTTTCTACAAAAATGATGAGTTGAGCATCCCTTCCATTTCCCAAACAATCTTTTCTAGCTTAACGTCACAGAATGTAAGACCGCATTGGTTAGGCTTTCCATATACCTTTAATTCATCGATCATTCTCGATTTTAGTCAGAAGCAGACCCTATCCAAGCTGCCGCCACCTCCCCGCCAAGGCCGTTGACACTCAACATGGCCAAGAATGACACTGTCGAGCAGTTGAGGAAATGTACGCTGCGTAAGTTTTTGATTATCTTGCGGCTTAAAGGGGCCGACCCCAAAAAATATGCGAATTTGCCAAAAAAAATTGCCTCCCTTGCTTTAAAGGTACAGGAAAATCGAAAATCTACAGGATTTGGGCAAAAAGCGCCTCAATGAGTATGGTGAACGCTTAAAGGGACATTGAAGTCAAACAATTGCTAGCGTTTTGCAGAAAATGGCATTCAAGGACCATTGAAGCCTAGACGTCACTATTGCTTGGCCTATCTTCAGCTAACAGCCCCCAATTTCTAGGCCATAACCACTCGCTGCTTATTATCCGAGGTTTGTAGCTGGGTTCTCCTCGGAGTGCTATTGTCGTTTGGCGTTCACCATTTTCTATCAATATTTTGGGTTTTTTCAGCGAATATATCTTTTATATTTTTCGGTTTTTGCAGTTTCGAATCTCACATAAGTAGCTATAGCAACATTTTGAAGTTTTTCCAGTTTGGCTGTAGAGCCTTCTCTAGCTTTTCAGAAGTTTTGAGCTTTTGACAGTTATTGAAACGAATATTTTTGGCATAGGGTGGTATTTGGAGTTTTAATTTCTTGAAGGCATCGCGTAGTCGAGAAAAATAACCTATGTAACGTTTCAGAAAATCTATGTTTTGCGTTTGACCATAAAAAATTTTATGATGATTTTTGGGATGGTTTATGGCGTTCTAATGCCCTCAAGGGTCTAGGAAGTGCCAGAATCACCCCTTGCCGCTGACTAGGTCTCGAAAGCTACGTAGCGCTGAAAATGACGCCCAGAAACTTACCTTCGCGTTGTTGGTAAAGGGCTACCGAAGAACTGTTTTGTCTTACTTGGCTTGTCGCATAGCTGCCGAGACCTAGTAAACCGCATGGGTCGATTCCCCGACTTCCTGGTCTCTTTAAAAAATAGCTTTCTGGTCGGGATAAAACTTTTTAGTTTTGTTAATCCCATCCGCGTGCCTTTGCACCTCCCGCCCAGCAAAACCCATCAATCCCATCATAACCGCCAGTTATTAGATGCCCCCTCCAATGGCCGTTCGGCTCCTGGGTCCCACCGCGAAAATGGCAAATTGGATTCGTCCGCACCTCTATTTTTCTTTTCTTCGTCTTTCCCTGTCGCCCCAAAAACAAAACCCGCCAATTTGCCGTCCGGGGCGAAGAATCTTAATCCCGCCGCTGCTTCGCGATTTTTTTTGGTTTGAGAAGATTTATGGGATGGTCTCCGCGGGTGGAGGGGAAATTCTGAAGCACGGCTAATTGCAGGGGGGACGAGCTCGAGCCGGAGGCCTGCGTCCCGAAAAGCCCAGAAAATGAGGCTTTTCCGGTGGTGTTTTTCCGCTTTTCCTCGTTCGTTTCGGGCGGTTCCGGGGAGGAGCAGAACACAAGTTTTCTGAACGTTTCATGGGAGATTTCATACGATCGTAGCGCTAACTTCATCGCTTTGTTTGTTTCTGACAAAATTCATTGTTTTGAAAGTTTGTTTCTTTATAGATTAATTTTTTAACGATTTTGAGCTTGAGAAAGATACAGCTTGACAAGCCGAAAAATGAGGCTTTTCGGGTGCTGTTTTCCGCTTTTCCTTGTTCGTTTCGGGAGGTTCGGGGAGGAGCAGAACACAAGTAGGGGGCTGTTCTTTTGGAAGTAGCCTATACTTCGAAATTTCACGAGACCTTCCGGACGTGGAAACTTTTAGCTGCCTGTAGATTGTAGCCGCCGGAAGTTGCGCAACACCTAAAACCCCAATTTTCTTGCAGATTTTTATGGCCGCTGCCGTCATTGGCGCCTTCTTCTCAGTATGGGCTTGGGGTTAGCTTTAATTTTCCAGGAAAGAAGCTCTTGATCAGTTCTGCAATATATTGCTCACTACCGTATTACGATCAATGTTATAAATATTACAAAAGCTTTCAAGTTGTGCTCCGCATGTTCCGCTGTTTTAAAATCGATTTGCGAAATCTGGGTGTTTTCTAGGCTAGCATAGTGTAACGGGATTCTGATATTTTATAGTACCTTTTACGTGTTATACCATACCTAAGTTGAAAAACAAGATCAGAGGGGTTTAGGCGAATTTTAACCTAGCCGGATCCCGAGCCGAGAATTTTTTGGCCCGATGGACCTCTGTGGCTTCGGCTGCAGTCTAGCATATTTCTTAAAAATCCCAGTATTTAAAAAAGTTCAGGCTCCAAATTCTTGTAATTTTCTCACCCTGTCGAAATTTACGGCTGCCGCCGCCAGGCCCGCGTGCTTATCATGTGGTGTCTGGCGCGGGAGGGTAGTTCCGGGCCCGAGTTCAGCATTTTTCGGCTGCCGCTTCTTCAGCTCCCAGGGCTATTCCCCAGGCGTTTAGTCAGCTTTTTAATCTTGAAATGGACGTCTCCAGGGCGAGTTCAGGCCGCGGTGTCTGCTACCTTATCACGATTGCCACCGTAGTCCTTTGAGGGATTACATCTGTCAGCCAGGGCTTTTGACAGTTTTACAAACCTGATGGCCGGTAGCCTGGATGCAGACGGGGGTCGAAATTGAGTTTTAGTTGTCTGGAGGTAGCTCACAGGTTTTTGAGATTTATGGATACTTTAAAAAGCTGTTAACGTTTTTAAAAGTTGTTTTAACTCTTTTAACTTTTTATGACTTTATTGGCTTGCTTTTTGCAGGCTTTGTTATCTAGAAGTTGGCTTGGGTTGGTAAATACTTCAAAAATATTGTGGAGCAATTGTCTAAAATTGCCTTAACTTTAAAATCATGAAATTGCGATCATTTTGAGAAAATTTAGCAGTAAGAGACTGCTACGCGGATTTTCCTTAAACATCATGTTACTAATTTTTCAATCTGGTTTACTCCACTCTGAATTGCTTCATAACTAAAACACTTGATTAATTTAATTTATCTTCTTTTTTTTGTAGTTAGGTAATATGAAATCTTTTTAAATGTGGTGGATTTTTCATGCAAAAATGAAAGCTTTGAGTTGTTTTTGGCTCTAAATTTTCTCTTTTTGTATAATTTCGCCTCGATTTAATATCATCTCTATTTTCAATTTAAATTAAGTTATCTCAGTTATCCTGCCGTGTCCAGAATTTTTGCGTTGGCCCTGAATTATGACCGAGGCTCGTGGAGACCTTTACGAGGACCGGCTCGACGAAAATGAGAATCAGAATGGTAGGGAGAGACGGGGGAAATAGCCTCTCATTCCCGCATTGAAATTGGGCTTTTGCCCGCCGACAAAAGGGGCCCTTAAGATGGTCAGAATTGGGCCTCCATCTTATTTAATTAAATCCTGACATCTGAAATTTTTAGGCCAAGTCGACAGCGAGATTTTTGACGACGACGGCAGCTTTTCAAGGTGAGTTTTTGGTGTTTTGAGGAGATTTTGTGATAGTTCCGGCAATTTCGATATGGAGTTGAAAAAGTTTAAGGTAGCTAACAAACCCTTTAGATACGCTCAAAGCCCCTCTGGCTCCAACCACGCCGTTTCGCAGCCCTTCGAAATGTCTGGCGTGCCGATCGAAAAGCCTGGAAAGCCGAAATAACATCGTCAAGGAGCTGTCGAATCGGTAAGCATCGGGTTTTGATATTCTGGTCTGGTCTCTATAGGCTCAAAATAAAGACAATCCGCGTAGGATCTAGGTGGGTTTTTAAAAGGATTTTTCCGGCTTTAAAGGGACTAGGAGGTGCGCGAATCGATCTCTCTTTGACCGGGTGTCGTCGATAGCTACGCGGCAATCCAAAGATGCGCAATTTTCGTAGATGTTTTTACCCCTCTCTGCCCTCCCTTCCTCCCGCAGCGCCCGTTTTCTGATTGTCACGTAGCTGTCGAGATCTAGCCGAATGAGAGATCAATCCCGCGCTTTCCCAGCTTCTTTAGCCCCTACAAAACTCGACTTTGCTCTCCTTGACCCCTCCGCGCCCATAAATTTTCTAAAGGTGCAGCGCGGATTTGAGTTTCCATGCTTTTGAGGCTATAAAGATAAGGCCGGGGCCAAGCCCTTCACAGCCTTGCAAGCCAGGTGCCGCAATTGTAAACTTTCCATTTTACAAGGCTAGCTGAGCGGGGAATCGTTGCGAAAAGCAGAGTCGTGAAAAGAAGAAACCAAAAATACACGCCTTGTAAATTGCCCTCACGTGCTGTCACCGTCCCTTTAATGCAGCATCGACTGTAGACGGTCGCATTTCAGCAACCGGCACCATGAGCGCCGATTCTCGGCCCAGTAAGTGGAGCGAGGGTTTTTCGGAGCTTTGGTTATGTTTTTGGTGTTGTAAGGTCATCGTGCTCGTCCTGTAGAATTTATCCAAAAATGACGTCTAGCACGTTTAAAAGAGCATTAAGGAACAGCTGAGCGCGTCGTGATTTGGGATTTTTGGGCTTTGTTTTAGTTATTGCTTTTCCTACAAAAAAGCCTCAAAAGTAATCAAGCGAAGCCGTAGATTCCGCAATTTAACGCATTATTAGGTCAGGAAAAGCCTTTTTATCATCTGTTTGTTGGAAATATTAGAGAGGACCGGACAGAACTGAAAATACAACTTGTCCATTCTGGTAGCTTTTGCCTTGCTAGTACCTTCATTAGCTAGGGAGTTTTAATTATATAGATTTGTAGCTGAATAAGCTTTAAAGCAGCTTTTTGGCCCCTCTCTCCACCTTCCTCCCTCTCGCTCTTTATCTGTCACTCTTTGTCTCTCTCGCTCTCTCTGTCTCTCTCGTTCTTCGGTGGACCCTGGCAAAAATCTGAAAATCGCTCTTCCACTCTAACTTCCGAACTTCATCTTGATTTTCCGATTCAATGCCCCATCCGCGTCCCCGGCAAAATGATTGTAGCGCACCGAAAGGCCTCGGGGATAAGCCAGCTCTGTCGGCTTTGAGAAATGGGCCCCCGGGTGAGCGAGACGAGTGAGCAAATTATTTTCGCCATTCCTCCTAGGCAGAGCTGGGCCGAGAACCTGGCCAAGGATTTCCCCCTTTCTTAAGCCAAATTCTCTCGCCTTTCCCCTGGCGGATTTACGCAGGCGAGTCATGGGAGATCCGGCGGGGCTTCTTCGGTCCCGGGATGGAGGGATTTTTCTCAACCGGCCGATTGTCTCCTGATTTTGTTTTGCAGGCGCTGGGACAGAACACTGGACTCGGAAGGCCGGGAAGAAATTAAAATTTAATTTTTGGAATTAGTAAAAAAAAAAAAAAAGGGAATTTAGATATGAATTCAGTTGTAAGTCCAGAAATGGGCGCTCCTGAGCTTCTTTTTGCTTTTCTCAAGCCTTTCGAGAAAAAGTGTCCAACGCAAAAACAAAGAAGCCCGCCGTGGGAGAATTTTGGAATTTGGGAAGTTCTGCAGCTATTTGTTTTCATGTTTATACAAATTGGATTCACAAATTTTGCTTTTTCCGTAACTGTACACCTTACAATACGGTACTCTACGGTTTTATACGTTTTGCGATTTTTTAATTTCTGAAAAATACCTTATTTTTACGTGTTTTTGAATCCTTAAAACTTTTTGATCGTTCTACCACTCTTAAGAAATGCGACAATAATCCTACCTCCCAAGCTACTACTCCAAACTACAGGACCCCTCCAGACCATGGACATCCATATCGATGGTCGCGTCAAAATATTCGTCCAAAAACAGCACACCCTCACCGCGCTGTTTAGGTAGAAAAGTGTATAAAACATACCAGGTTTCGACCATTTTTTATCGTAAAATTGTTGTAAACCTGGAGTCCGTGGGAAAGTCGTTGATGGCGATGTTGTGAATTGGGTTTCGTACCTATACCTCGACACTAAATTTCAAAGTTTAGTGCTCGCCTCGAATCATCGATGAATGAGGGCACCCTAAGCCCACGATCGACCAATGGAATTCTTCTGGAGGATGAGACACCACGGTGGGTATTTTTTCTTTAAATTTCGGTGTTTTGGATTGCTACGGCGCAGCTGAGGCAAGCTAGCAGAGGTCCTTTAGGGACGTCCTTTCGTATCTAGACTCCTGACCCCATCTATTCGCAGCCCTTTGAATAAGGCAAGCTAGCAGAATTCATTTAGAAATTTTCTGATTTAAGTAACTACAAGTCTCCTACTATAACTGGTTCAAAACTTTTTCTAACCAGGTGGCAGGCCAGCGAGATTCTTTGGGAAATGATTTTTGAGCGGCTTAAGCCCATTTTCAGGGCACGCTAGCGGCGTTTCTTAAGGAAATAGCTAAAAGAGAGGCTAACGAACTTTTCTTGAATTTATACGCAAATTAACAGTGAATTTTTAGGAGGTTTGAAAACGTACCCCACTTTTCCTTCGTTCTTAGTTTGAGAGGTAAGCTAGCAGCGCTTTTGTAAGAAAAAAGATTTTTAAACAGGCTGGCCTTCGTTTTCAGGGCAAGCTAGCAGAGTTTATTCCGGAAAATCTTTAAAACAGAATGAACTTGCCGTTTTCGGTGGCCAAGACAGACTGGCAGGGAAATTTTTGGTTGGTGGACCTGCTAATCGGTTCCAAGGCAATTTTTGAAGGGACCAGGAAATCAGGAAGCGTTTGGGATTTTATATTGTACATATCGTGCTTTAAAAACATTAAAAAATGTACCTGAAAGCAAAAAACGGTTCAGCTTCACCCAAAATCTGCATTTCCGATCTGATCGGATCGAAAGCTCGCAAAAACAAAATGTGAAAAAGCGGCCCCTTTGCCATTCGGCCGGTCTAGACATGGCCCAGCTGGCCGGCCGACTAAATGGCTTGAGGGATTGGCACGTAGCATGACTCATCCAGGGGCTCCGCCCCTCCAAAAAATACTCAAAACCATTGGCCTCCAAAATTTACATGGCTTCATTTAGCGCCAAGTCCCCGCAACTGATCGAGATGCACACGTTCCGCGATGCCATTGATGTCAACTATCAGAGGATGGCCATTACGGGCGAGGAGTTGAGCGGGGTGAGTTGAAAAATTGGAGTTTACCCCTTTGTTTGAATCTGTAATTAGTAGTGAAGCGTATTTACGAATTTAGAAGGCATTGCGAGCGCCGTAGTCTAATGTTGATTTTTCAAAAACCGGGGAAACGGATTCTTATGGAAGGGACAAACATAGATTTAGAGATAGAAAGAGAGAGAGAGAGAGAGAGAGAGAGAGAGAGTGAGAGAGAAGAGCGAGAAAGGAGAAAGAGCGAGATAGAGAGAGAGCGCGCGAGCGAGAGAGAGAGCGAGAGAGAGAGCGAACCTGAAAATTACATTTTTGTGCAGTTTCTGGATGTTTGTGCCATAGATTATGCCTTCGCGGTCCCTTGAAAAAAATAACATAAATTCGCAATTAGGCGATTTAGCTGATTGTAAGGAGTAGTCTTATAGAAAAGTTTATGTCAGTGATGAGCTAGTGATGAAAATTTCTTCCAGGTACCTCTGGAAGACCACAACGTCGCCTCCAAGGAGTTGATCAAGGCCCTAGAAATCGCGAGGAATATATGCGGCGCATTGGCAACTTCTTCCCCACCACCGTATCCAATTTCCTGAAGGGCGACTACCCGCAGAATTTGCCCAAGTGCCGGAAGAAGAACACCGAATCCAGTAAGTTCGGCTTGACTCGTACTCATAAATTAATAAGCGTTTACTTTACCATACTTTAGGGAAATTTTGGTATTATATTTTTTAAGAACACTGAAAGCTCATAAAAATTAACTTTTACTTTTATATTCACGATACTCCATTAAACCGCCATTTTCAGGTCTTGATTTGTGTAGGTCCATCTACCTCTCTGGGGCAGTTTGAATTATATCGATGGTCTCTCTCCTTTTCATATTTTTATATATGCTCCTCCATTTTTCTGAATTTCATCTCTCTTCAAACACGCCCACGGGATTTCGATACCTTTTTCGATTCCCCCGGCGGGTGGCACCCTATTTTGTTTAGTCGCGTCCACGGCACCAAACAGTTGTTTTTTCGTGTACAGTCTTTGCACTGAAAATATTATCGTGAAGCGTTAGGGGGAAAGGCCCATAAACACGGAACTAAAAAACTTATCAAATTTGTCCAGACTTTCGGTTTTTAATGGGGCCAGGAAGCGTCAGAATCGACCCTTGGGGATCGACTAGGTCTAGAAAATTGGTTCTCGAGCTGATTCTCGCTCTTCCGATCACGTTTTCTCGCGTTCTGTCGCTCTCATTCTTTCTCTCGCTCTCTCTTTCCCTTTCTCTCTCCCGCTCACGCCTCACGCTCTCCCGCGCGCCGCTCTCGCTCCTATCATCTGATCTCGTTATCCGTCGGGCTCGTTCTCTCGTTTTCTCCCGCTCTCGCGTTCGCTTTCTCGTCTATCTCTCTCTATGTCTCTCGCTCTCTCTCTAGCTCTAGCTCTCAGTCTGACTTTCTCGCGCTCCGATATGGCTTTTCTCCATAAAATATAGCAGTTGTAAGTTGACGCATCTCGTAGCTGTCGAATCTCTAGTGAATATGCAAAGTCGACCTTGGTGCTTCCTAGCACCTTTAAAATACCGAAAATATAGCAGTATGATACCGAACATTGAAAACTTTTAGTCCCTTGGCAGCGCACGGAGACCGATCCGTACCTAGAGGAGCGCCGTTTCCGCAAGCACCATCGAGCCGGTGGTACCGCGTGCACCCCAATGGCTGCAAGCCCGCTAAAACCTGACCTGAATAATCCCCAAAAAGTTATTAACAATCATATAACTACCGTATCCTTTGCTTGGCCAAAAACCCCAAGGCTTGACACTTACAAAAAGCTTAAAAAGACCGAGGTGAAGAGTTAAACTTGGTTTTTGAAAACCCCACACTCATCAGCATGCCAACTTCTTCTCTTTTTCGTCCATTCTACAGGACCGTTGAAGTCAAAGTCGAGCGGATTTTGGGTTCAGCGGTCCTTGAATCTCCCTCCGCCATTTGTCGAAATAATCTTATTTCCTGGAAATTTCCTGGTCTCGATTTTTCTCACAATATACGGCGTTTTTGGAACGGATTGGTTGTTTGGAGGCTTTTGGCTGTTTGCCAAGAATTTGGGCGTGGCCAATTTCTATGGTCTGGGAAAGGTCTGGGAAGGCAGGAATTGTGTCAGTAGCTCTTTCAAAAATTTTAGAAATTTTTTGAAAAAAAGCCAATTTAAAAATTTTACAAATGGCAAAACCCAAACTGAGAGGGTTTCGAACGTTTAAAATTCGTTTCAATGGCTTTCTGCCTTCACTTTTCCTTTAAACCACTAAAAATCTTCTCTCTTGGAGCTCCCAAATCTTGGCAAACCGCCAAGAACCGGGGTTACCGTGTTCTTCCAGCCGCCAACACCTCCTTCCACCCGCCGGAGCCCCCGACCGACCACTGGGGTCTCTACAACCCGCTTCCGGAATTTGAGGAAAAAATACGAGCTGAGGAGAAAGGATGAGTCGTAGGTTTTCTCAGGGGTTCGCTCGCGAGAAGGGATCTTTGGGGGCACCCCGTACTCAAAAGGCGACCAAAATAGAAAAATTGGGGTTGGGTGGGGCCCGATTTTTTGCCTTCATCAACCCTTCAATTTTGATCATAATGTAACGGTCCAGTTTTGACATTTTTCTAGACACACTTCTACCACGCGGATGGAACGCGCGAGACCAAGTTCGACGACTGCTACATCTCGCAAGAGAAATTCCTGCTTGACACCGAGATCTTGACAGCTATGATTGTCAATGGGCCAATGTGAGTTGCTGGCGTGAGAGAGAGAGAGTGAGTGAGAGAGAGAGATAGAGGCGATAAAAGAGAGAAAAGAGGGACTCAGCAAGAAACCTTTAAGACGCCCTTCATCTGAATTTTCCGCGATTTTCAGGAAATCCTTCTGCTACCGTCGCCTCTCCTACCTCCAGAACAAGTTCTCCCCCACGTGCTGATGAACGAGTTGCGCGAGCTGCACGAACAGAAATGCGTTTCCACCGCGATTTCTACAATATCAGAAAAGTGAGTGGGTTTTGGAGCAGTTTTCTTGTTTGATGACCGCCTTGAAAATGTCCTGCTTTAGGTGGACACTCACATCCACGCCGCGTCCTCGATGAACCAAAAGCACCTCCTCCGCTTCATCAAGAAGAAGATCAAGACGGACGGGAAGACGATTGTGTTGATGGAGGTAAGAGCTTCTCTCTTTCTCTCTCTGTCTCTCTCTCTCTCACTCGCTCCCTCTAACCCTCCATTTCCAGGGCGGCAAGCCGGTCACGATGCGCGAAGTTTTCGAGGGTATGGGTATCGATGCGTACGATCTCTCAGTCGACATGCTCGACGTGCACGCCGACCGCAACACGTTCCACAGATTCGACAAGTTCAACGCAAAGTAGGTCTTTTCTAGCTTTTCTCGCTCTTTCGCCCTCTCTCTCACCCTTTACCTTTTTCACTCATCCACCTTTCCTCCAGATACAACCCGGTTGGAGAATCGCGGCTCCGCGAGATCTTTATCAAGACGGACAACCACGTCGGCGGCAAGTATTTTGCCGAGCTGATCAAGGTCAGTGTAACTGGAGTTTACTTAATTTTATTGAATTTTAACTGTAAATAGATCTAATGATCGATATTCCTTCCAGGAGGTGCTCTTCGACCTTGAGGAGTCAAAGTATCAGCAGGCCGAGCCGCGTCTCTCGATTTACGGTAGATGCCGGGACGAGTGGGACAAGCTGGCGAGCTGGGCTATCAGTCACGACGTCTGGAGCACGAATGCTCGCTGGTTGATCCAGATTCCGAGACTTTAGTGAGTGACTTTCTCTCGCTCTCTCTCCCCCCTCTCTCTCGCGCTCTCTCTCGCTCTTTGTGTTTGCCCACACCCAAAAGAAGATCTAAATTTTTATGTTTAAAATTTAAAACCTAACAATTCCAGCGACATCTACCGCACGCGCTCCATGAAGAACTTTGGTGAACTGCTCGACAACATCTTCTTGCCGCTGTTCGAGGTCACCAACGATCCAGCTTCCCACCCGGAACTTCACCGATTCCTGCAACAGGTCTCCGGCATCGACTCGGTGGACGATGAGAGCAAGCATGAATTTGTACACGTAAGGTTCATCTAGGGCTCATTCCCTCTCCCTCTCCCCTCTCCCCCTCTCCCCCTCTCCCCCCTCTCTCCCCTCTCCCTCTCCAACCCTCAATTTCCAGTTCGACATCCGCACCCCGGTCCCAGAAAAATACACCGACAAAGAGAACCCGCCGTACAACTACTACCTCTACTACATGTACGCCAATCTGTCGTTGCTGAACGCGTTCCGCAGGTTGGTGTCGGCTACCGGATCCGAATTTTTGGGCATTGGGGGCCAGTAAATCGTAATTTTCAGATCTCGTGGTATGAACACGTTCGCGTTGCGCCCTCACTGCGGAGAAGCCGGCCATGTGAACCATTTGGTGACTGGATTCTTGACTGCTGAAAGTATTGCTCACGGGTTGATGTTGAAGAAGGTTTGTCGTAAGAATATCTTTCGCTCCCTCGCCCCTCTCTCTCTCTCTCTCTCTCTCTCGCTCTAAACCCAGCATTTTCAGGTCCCCGTGCTCCAATACCTCTACTACCTCGTCCAAATGGGAATCGCCATGTCCCCGCTGAGCAACAACTCCCTCTTCGTCAGCTACCAGCGAAATCCGATGCACGAGTTTATGCAGAAGGTATATAAATCATTAACTACCTCCAGTTCTTGTATTCTAGGGCCTGAACGTCTCGCTCTCTACGGACGATCCCCTCCAATTTCACTACACCAAAGAAGCGCTGATGGAAGAGTACTCAATCGCCGCCCAGGTCTGGAAGCTGTCCTCCTGCGACATGTGCGAGCTGGCCAGGAACTCGGTGCTGCAGAGCGGGTTTGAGGATAAGGTAAGGGCGGTTTTTGGCTTAAAGGGATCAGCAAGGCAGCAAGTTATGGATCTGCATCACAAATCCTGGATTTTAAGGTGAAAATCCACTGGCTGGGGCCCAACTTCAAGGAGGAAGGCGTTCTCGGCAACGACATCCACCGCACCAACGTGCCGGACATTCGCGTCTCCTACCGCCACGAGGCGCTCGTCGACGAGTTGACCAACATCTTCCGCAGTCGCATGTTTTTCTAGTTGTTGATTTTCATGGTGATTGATTGGACTTCAAAAATACCGTATTAGAAGCCGGCCGCCTCCATTAATGCGTAAAATCAATTCAAGCTTTGAATTCCGAATTTTTCTCTGGACAGCTAAGGAAACGTCTTTAAAAAGTCCCCGATTCCTAGCCTCCGCCTAAAAAATTAGTGGTACCCGTCTACGGGATTCGACAAAATACCGCTAGAGTAAAAATAGCCTTCACCCTCACCTGACTTCCATGTTCCTTTAATTCCATGAACTGAATTTCACCTGAAAATTCCACATCGATCGTCGTCACCCCACGGCTGCTCTCCAACCCCATCTTTCCCATCGATGCGTGTGCAAAACGATTTTGGTTTCGGAATAAAGGTTTTTTGTGTGCAAATAGTGTCCGTAGAACACGTGATCAACATGTTGTGGTCTCTGTCCGCAGCCGAACTCAACTCAAAGGGGAGAGGAGCTGGAGCTTAGGTTTTTGCGGCTTCGGATAGTCGAGTCAGCAACCCCCGAAATAGTCAAGAACAGAATCTAGAAACTTCATTTTCATACTTAAAACTAGTTTTTATTTGGTGGTAAAAACGGCTACTTGCACGATTTTGGGCCAGTGCCAATGGGCCAGGTCGCGCGCGTTTCGGCGAGGGGAGGGAGCGATAAAGGGGTACGCGGATATACGGATGCGAGTCGTATCGCGAATTGGGCAAGTGAATAGACTAACTGTCACGACACGCAATGCTTGGAACTACTATCGGCCGTGAATCGCCGTACTCCCCTACGTCGCGAATGGGGCTCGCGTTGCGGGTCGCGGATGACACAAAGTTTATGATTTTGGCTTTTTTATTCCATTCAGTAGGTAGTAGTCCGTTACGCAATGGAATTGGAGGCGCGTTGCGTGTCGCGGTGTTGGAAAATCCATGGAATCCATGGCCTATCCTTTCAAGGAGCTTTACCAGTTGCGGGAAGGGCGAGACGCGTTGCGTGTCGCGGCGACGGAAACTTTTTACGAAAAGTTAGCTGGCAACGCAAAAGTGTAGTCATCTCTTGTCGAGACCTTTAATACACACCGAATAATACATGGCGGTAAGCGCGGAATATGCCGTACTTGTTTAACTTTGCAAAAAAGTTTACAAAACCTACATTAAAACACGATAAACCAAAAGTAATAACTACCAACTAGAATAGTATCGTTTTCCCGGGATTTTCGCCCGTTTACGCGATACGGCAATTGGGTCAGCTGAGAAAACCCCGGCACCGCACGGGCGAGAAAACTGAAATATCCTTGACCCACAAAGTTATTAGGCGACCGTGTTGCTCTCGATTTCCAGGCGCTGAAAACGGCTGGTCGTCACTTCGAAACCCAGCCGTTTTTTGGAGCCGCTAAAAATCCTCAGTAGCCGCCATGATCTCGCGGGTTTTCCAAATTATACTAATTTTCCTGGCCCTGGCCCTCGTGCAGTGCGAGTTGGACTGGCAAACGTAAGTTGGGAACCTTTTATTTGAATTTGAAGGGGCTGGGAAGAGACGGATTCTCCCAGGAGATTAATACCAGGTATCGGCAGCTACGTGCGGCGCTAAAAGACGTTTTATAAGTGGTAGATCCTCAAATAACCTACACCCTAAGCTCAAATCCTTCGGGCGGGCCTTAAGCATACGCATAGCATTATTCTAGGTATGGGCACGAGCAAGAGCGTAGCATCGGTATAAACGTGAGCATGAGCACCAGCGTACCATAAGTTTAGACCTGCGTCTATACATACGCATTGGCGAAGCATGGAAGGAAGCATATGCGTCAATCCAGCGTAATCGCCGGCGTTGAACGTGAGTAAACGCCTAAGCATGAGCGCTAATCATAAGCGCAAGCTAAGCAGGAGCAGTAAAAAACCGCGGGAGACGAGCTAGGGACGCGCGTAGCCTCCGCCGGAGCATGAGTGTGTCAGAAGCGTAAGCATGAGGGCTAAGCCTAAGCCTACGCGTAAGCCGAAGCTTAAGCCAAAGCCTGAGCGAAGCCTAAGCCTCAGCCTAAGCCCGTGCCTAAGCCTAAACCTAAGCCTACACCTAAGCCTAGACCTGAGCCGCCCTCAGACTTCATAGTGTTCATTTTCCAGTGAAAACGAGGTGGCCGACAATAATGTGGCCGACCCAGTGCTCTACCACCCGCGAATGATCTACGGCGAGAATTCCTACTGGACAAAGTTCGTTTTTGGCCGGCTTGATGCTTTTTCAGTAACGTTCTCTAGCAAACTTTATCACTTTTTCAGCTCCGACGACGAGACCGAACCGCCATCACGGTACAACGATGCCCTCTTTGCGGTGAATAATAATGCATAGCTGCACAATTCAAATAATTCAAATTAACTTAAATAAATATAAAATACACCATAAAAATCCATCGATCATTCCTTTCACATAATTTCACAATATTTACCCAAAAATGCAAGTCTTGACGGATGCCTAACCGTGCCGATTAGGTAGGATGGTTTTCTAATTCCGGTATTTTGAATTACGTTGAAAACTCTACATCCCCTAGCGAGCCGAGATTCGACCTTTCCACTTCAATCAACTTTATTTTCCCGATTTTTGGACTCGCTGTAATGCAACCATGCACCCGCAGGGCCAAAAACTAATTTTTCTTTAATAACTGTTATACAAATCCGGTATTTTGCCTGACAAAAATCTTTTAAACATTTTGTGTAAATCGAAAAAAATTGATATTTTTTCGTCATTTTGCAAAGATTTTTGACGGAACGTTATAGGGCCGTGCAAGTTTACGGGGCAAAAATGACTTTCTAGCAGCTAAAAACCCGGTCAAAAATCCCTCCTCCCCTGCGAATAGTCCAATACCGACTATGGGGAACCTGGCCCGTCCCATATAAGGGCTATGAATAAGGCTCCCTTTGGTTGGGCATCTTATTGTTAGCTTAGGCGCTGGCGTAGGCTAGGTTTTTTTAAAGGATTTTGTTTGACATTTGAAATTTGCATAAATTTAGCAGCCTAGGTAATGAATCGGAATCGGAAAATGGGAATTAACATACAAATCTTGGTATTTAAAAAAAGTTGAGGGTCAACAGGCGTTCTGGGTCTAAACTCCCCTCAGATATTCCGTTGGTCGTCACGTGATGCAGGCGATGGTAAGGGTTGTCTGGGCCGTTCCGGCTCAGAATCGGGCCTGGCCATTTTTGACTCGAGTCGTGCCCGGAGCGACTCAAATTAGCCCCGGATCCAATAGTTTCTCAGTCACCCCGAATATCCCCCGAACCAGGCAATTATGGTTGGTCCGGGTCAAAATGACCAACCTTGATCAAAATAAGGCTCGGATTCACGCTGGGGGGTCAACTGCTTTTACAAAAGGGTAAGAGTCTAGAAACTAGTGTCGGACAGCACCCCAAGAAACGCACCCCGGGTGCCTTGAAACGCACCCCAGGGGTCTTTGAAACGCGCGGGTGCCTTTCACGCACCCGGTCTGTTTGAAACGCACCCGGGGTGTGTTTGAAGACACTCCACTCCCTCGGGGGTGCATTAATAGTGTCCCCGGGTGCCTTTGAACGCACCCCGGGGTGCCTTTCGGGGTGCGTTTGGGGGTGTGTTTTGGGGTGCGTTTCGGCCCCACAGGTTGCAAAGAATAGCAACAAAGCCGATAAATAAAGTATATTTGGCATAGGAATATTGCAAAAACCCTTATAAGACCTTATAAACCCTTCAAAATGCTATTTTTTCCGTATTTCATACTCCTGTTACCGACTATTAATTGTTATCTGTTCCATTTTTGGAAATCCTGTAAATAATTTCCATACTTTTTCCCAAAAGTATCAGCAAAAACATTTTAAGCCCCGTTAAAATATGAAAATCGTACCATAAATCGTTTAAAACTCCAACACGGCTTATCAAATATATCTTACTGAAAGCGGAGACGTCGGATGGCATCAATTCTGTATATAAAACATATCTGTAATATTCCTATGCCAAATATACTTAATTTATCGTCTTTCCTTGCTATGCTTTGCCGCCTGTGGGGCCGAAACGCACCCCAAAACACACCCCCAAACGCACCCCGAAAGGCACCCCGGGGTGCGTTCAAAGGCACCCGGGGACACTATTAATGCACCCCCGAGGGAGTGGGGTGTCTTTCAAACGCACCCCGGGGTGCGTTTCAAACAGACCCCGGGGTGCGTTTGAAAGGCACCCCGGGTGCGTTTCAAAGACCCCCTGGGGTGCGTTTCAAAGGCACCCGGGGTGCGTTTCTTGGGGTGCTGTCCGACACTACTAGAAACCCCCCAGCCGGCACCAACTTTTGTATCTCGGCGCCCCTTTGTGCTAGCGAGCTCTAAAGTATACCAAAATGTTCGCCGTAGGCTAATTAGTAAGACTACATTGCAGGGTGTTTCCTGGTTATCGGGGGTCGGTTATTTTAGCGGGGGTCGGTTGGCTTCTTCTTTTCGTTTAGCCTATACCTGCCTAGTGATAAATTGTAGTTTATTTTAATACTATTTTTAGTAGCTTCCGATAATCAAAAATTATAAAAATATTTATCCTATAGTCACGAAATCTAGGGTTATAGCGCGGTTTTAGCCATTTTCATATACGTTAGACCGAAAAAGAAATTTTTTTCAACATGTTTTATGACGTTTTTCTTAATGTCTCCTCCCCCGCTAACAGTCCAGAACCATTTCAAACGGCGCACAAGTCTATAAAAACGGCCAGTTTTTAATTAGCCGAGCCGCACGATATTATAGAAAAAAGTTCGCAACCGACCCCCGCTAAAATAACCGACCCCCGATAACCAGGAAGCACCCATTGCAGTTCAGTCGAAAAAATAAGCGAAAAATAAAAATCAGGAAGGTAGAAAAGTTGAAAAGTCGGCTGGGGGCTTCTAGATTTGAGCCTAAACAGATCTTCCCCCCGCATAGTGGGGCAACACCCAAGCTTCGCTTCATTGGTACCTGCCACGCCAATTCAGAACCCCCACGACTACGGGTTCAAGGCGGCCCTCGGCTACATGGCATTGGCGGCGGCCCCCTTGAATGTGTTCATCATTCCATTTATCATCCAGGTACATTCTATCCTGCTTTATTCTTTTGATTATGCGCCGTTCTCAGGGACCAAAACCTTAGCGGGGATGCCAAACCGGTTATGTCTGACAGCTATTCTATCGAGTTACAAATACAGGGTGTCCCACAAAAACTCCCGACCTAACGGTCCGCAGTCGATTCCGATTTTTACGATTTAGATATCTATCGAAAGCTCTCGAAAAGGAGAGAAAACAACGAGGGTTCATTTTCTTAATTATGCATTTTTATTCGCTAACCAGCGCCAAAAACCCGCTTCGCGGGCCTTGGGCGCTGGAATGCGGCCTTTGCAAGAAAAATTTGACTTCCCGATAGCTCGGTTCTTTCGGACCCCTTCCCCCCACCGCTCACACAAGCGAGTGCAACTGGCAAGAATGAGGAACATTGTAGGATTTTACGTCCAAAAACCATGAAAACTGCTGATTTATGCGAGATCTGCATGCTTATTGCGAAATTCCTGTTGAAAAATTACCGGTTTTTTAGAAAACCTTAAATATCCAGGGAACGAGATTTACTCTTGGAAAATCAAACCCGCTTGTTTTCTCGCCTTTTCGAGAGCTTTCGATAGCTAAATCAAAAAATCGGACTTGACTGCGGACCTTCTTCTTGGCTTAATGTAGCTTACCTCACTCCCTCGCCCCCCGGCACCCATCTGCTGTATCTGGGCTCGCTGTTTATCTACAGGTGTGTAAAGTATACCAAAATGCTCGAGAGAGCAAGACGAACATTTTGGTATACTTCACGCCCCCTGTAGAGGAACAGGGAGCCGAGATACAAAAGTTGGGTGCCGGCTGGGGTGCCGGCTGGGGGGTAAACTGCACTCTAACCAATTTTTTTTCGGACACGCTTTATAAGCACAACACTACGCCGCATGAACTGTTTTAGAAAGATCTAGGGGATAGCTATGACGTATATATAGTATTCCATCTGCAATTTACAGTGTGAGTTGGTTCGTCATCTTCACCGTCGCCGCCGCCATGACATCCACCAGGCCCTTGTCGCGGTAGGGGATAGTTTGTACCAGTCGCAGGCCCTTTTTGCAGCTCCAAGTCCAGCAGAACCAGCGACGAGATCAGCTAGGCCGGTTGCAAGGGGCCGGAAGCCCGACGTCGAAAAGCACGAGTGGCATCTTCTGGATCCGCAGGAAACTTGCCTGGTTGCGACGCTGCAAAGTCGGTGATAGCCACACAGTTTGCTTCCGCGTCGCTTTCTCCCGAGGCGCGCTCATTTCAAAACTGCGTCAATTTTTCGTGCAATTTCCCGACCCCAGATGACCAAGAGTCCGACGTTTTTTCTCTTTCTTCTTTTCTCGACTCCTTTTAAGCCTTTGAAGATCTATATTCAAAATCGAGCTAACCGGCGAACCACCCAACTTCAAGATGGCTTTTCGCAATTGAACTTAGCCTATGTTCTGCGGAATTTCTTGCTGATTACAAATTCGTTTTCAATATTTGCTAGATAGCTCGATTGCAAACGTTACGGCACTTTCGTGGTTTCGCGGGAAGGGGGGGCCCAGCCCTTCTCTTAGGATCCAATTTTTTGTAATGAAAATAGTGGAACTGCCTCTAAACGCCTTTTACTATTTCTAAACTTCAACAAGTTACAACTTTTGATTGAAAACTATCAAAATATAAAATTTGCGACCAAAACAGTCCGATTTTTTACCAAAATGTTGATGTTTTTACGGGTTTTTACGAATAGCACTATTGACACCTTTTTTAAAGTTTTTAGTGATTTCTAGACGTGACAAAAACTTCTAAAGAACCAGATCATGATCACCTGAAAAGCCCGGCGCTTACGGATGCGAATAAGCCAGACATTTCCAGGAGCCGATCGAGCCGCCACCCACAGCCTCTACATCTCGCCCCGAACACAAGGACGTTTCGTTTGTTGGCCACGAGTCCGACATCTGCTACCAGCACGAGGTCTGTCCCTTGGTTTCATTTTACGGCCCTCTAGCACTAGGAGTGAGGCAGGGGGGAAGCAGGCGCTGATTGATCCGAATTAGTCAGGCATTTCCAGACAGTCACCGAGCCGCCCTCTAACGATGACATGGTCGACAACAAGCACTCGACGATTATCCCGGAAGCAACTGATGAACCGTCCAACTCTGAAAATGGCCAGGGCATCGACGGCGACTCCATCGAGTGTACGACAAGCCCGGCGCCGGATGCCTCCACTGTGAATTGGGGAACACATGCTACCCGCTGGCTATCATCTGTCTGCTGCCTGTCTATGGTAGGCTTTTCAGGATATAACCGGAATTGCTGGAACCCCGAACCCCAAATGAACTTAATATAAGTTAGCTATTAGAGACAGCAAAATGCGGATATTTACAAAATAGCGGGATAACTTTTAGTAATACAAATTTCTTTCCACCCCCGTTATTTGACACCTTTAACCGGAATTCATGTTTTCTTAATCGTTGGAAAATGTAAAAAGTAACGGTTGGCGGCTAACAAAACACTTGGTTATTCAGTTCACCGGATCAGCCTCCACAAACACTGCGGGCGTGGCCATGGTCAACGATGATGAGCGGATGGAGATTGGAAGAGATGTAGGGCATGGGTACCCCATAACCTTTTGACTTGATCGCAATTCGTCTAATAATCTGTCCCAATTTTCTATTACTCAGGGTGTCTAAAAAAGTGCCCCCCCCCCTTCCCCCAGCCGGCCGTTACGATTTACGTATCTATCGAAAGCTCTCGGAAAAGTGAGTCCAGCACGTCATTTCGAACCTCAAATTTTGAGAATTTTCTGACATTTACTAATGTATTTGCAAAACGGGCGAATTTTCTGATGTTTTTCTGACCAAGAGGATTTTGAAAAAAATCGCAATTTAAGAATTGTCAAGCCCTTTCTGCTAGCCCAACAACAGCTTTTTGAAAGCCGTTAGTGAAAACACAGCTTGGACAGCGCTTAAACCGGTCAAATTGTGTTTTTAACAAGAAAGCGTGTCCTTTTTGCATGAAAAATGCCGAAAAACGAGCGAAAGATTCCGACATTGCGAAAATCAGCGAGACGTGCTGGACTCGCCTCACAGAGAGCTTTCGAAAGACATCTAAATCGTAAAAATCGTCCAGGGTGGCGGCCGGCTAGGGGGATTTTTTGCGGACACCCGATATATCGTTCGAAAGCCCTTGACAAGGTGAGAAAGCGATCAGGTTTCGTTCTTAAAATGTTTAGTAATTTGGTGACATAATCAATTTACTAAAACATTGCTGGATGCCCCCCTCCAATAACCCCCTCTCTCCCCGATAATGCGAAAGAACCAAAGTTATAGCGGCGTTAAAGGGCCGTCGTTTCGTCGCCACGGTCCGCCGCCTTGCAAATGTTTTTACCCAGATTTTCCGTCCTTCAAGTCCAATTATTTTGATCATGGGTTCTTTGGCATTATCGGGGGGGGGGGCTGGGGGGACGGGAATCCAACCTTTTTCTTAGGATTTAATTTTTCATATACGTTTAGTTAGTAAATTCGTAAATTAGTTTAATTTTTCTTACCATTCCCAAACGGGAAAACTATACAAAAATACAAATGACGAAAATGCCGATTTTTGACCAATATTGGCCTTTCTTTGAACTTTTTAGATAACTTTTCGAGTTTAAATTTAGTTATTTCCTTACTAAAGATACTATTAAAACACTTTCTATTAAGCTACTAAACATTTTTAGAATGATACAAAAAAGTTCGGTTCCCCCACGATAAACTCCCCCCGATAATGCGAAAGAACCAGATCATGATCACCTGAAAAGCCCGGCGCCTACGGATGCGAATAAGCCAGACATTTCCAGGAGCCTATCGAGCCGCCATCCACAGCCTCTACATCTCGCCCCGAACACAAGGACGTTTCGTTTGTTGGCCAAGAGTCCGACATCTGCTACCAGCACGAGGTCTGTCCCTTGGTTTCATTTTACGGCCCTCTAGCACTAGGAGTGAGGCAGGGGGGAAGCAGGCGCTGATTGATCCGAATTAGTCAGGCATTTCCAGACAGTCACCGAGCCGCCCTCTAACGATGACATGGTCGACAACAAGCACTCGACGATTATCCCGGAAGCAACTGATGAACCGTCCAACTCTGAAAATGGCCAGGGCATCGACGGCGACTCCATCGAGTGTACGACAAGCCCGGCGCCGGATGCCTCCACTGTGAATTGGGGAACACATGCTACCCGCTGGCTATCATCTGTCTGCTGCCTGTCTATGGTAGGCTTTTCAGGATATAACCGGAATTGCTGGAACCCCGAACCCCAAATGAACTTAATATAAGTTAGCTATTAGAGACAGCAAAATGCGGATATTTACAAAATAGCGGGATAACTTTTAGTAATACAAATTTCTTTCCACCCCCGTTATTTGACACCTTTAACCGGAATTCATGTTTTCTTAATCGTTGGAAAATGTAAAAAGCAACGGTTGGCGGCTAACAAAACACTTGGTTATTCAGTTCACCGGATCAGCCTCCACAAACACTGCGGGCGTGGCCATGGTCAACGATGATGATCGCCTAGGGGTTGGAAGAGATGTGGAGCATGGGTATCCAAAGGCAAGATTTTGATCTGATTGATGGTTCTGATTTGCTTTAATTCGCAAAAAACCATAGGCAAAAAATTAAATACAGCCGATTTCCTCATCGAAGCAATCGCTGTAGAACTAACTTTTCCGGTTTAGTGGGTGCGCGACTCGTACGCCGAGGGTCGCAGACGCGCAATGGCACTCGATTTGTCGGATGAGACGCTGGCTCGGGTAAGGCACATTATGAGGTTGTCGCATTTGTTTTGGCTGGTCTATCGCCTAAAGGAATATGGAAGGCATGCGTAGATCAAGCATCATCTACAATTGGAGAAAGGCCAACTGAAAAATTTAGAAAAACAGCATTAAAAAATGGGCCTCGCCAGAAGCAGAAGCAATGTATGTACAATAGCGGTCTAAAAGTTGTCCGCTTGGATAATATAGCCGCTATCTCGAAGGCCAAGGCTCAAAGTTGTCCGAAAGTTTGTTTTCGACGTATTCGCTGTTTTTTTATATTATAAGGACACAATTCGATAAAGCATCCAAAAATCTACGACGATTGTGAATTTTAGTGCAAAGTAATCCTACCTTATATAATTTTGGCGTGTAACTGTGTGTGTGTGTGTGTGTGTGTGTGTGTGTGTGTGTGTGTGTGTGTGTGTGTGTGTGTGTGTGTGTGTGTGTGTGTGTGTGTGTGTGTGTGTGTGTGTGTGTGTGTGTGTGTGTGTGTGTGTGTGTGTGTGTGTGTGTGTGTGTGTGTGTGTGTGTGTGTGTGTGTGTGTGTGTGTGTGTGTGTGTGTGTGTGTGTGTGTGTGTGTGTGTGTGTGTGTGTGTGTGTGTGTGTGTGTGTGTGTGTGTGTGTGTGTGTGTGTGTGTGTGTGTGTGTGTGTGTGTGTGTGTGTGTGTGTGTGTGTGTGTGTGTGTGTGTGTGTGTGTGTGTGTGTGTGTGTGTGTGTGTGTGTGTGTGTGTGTGTGTGTGTGTGTGTGTGTGTGTGTGTGTGTGTGTGTGTGTGTGTGTGTGTGTGTGTGTGTGTGTGTGTGTGTGTGTGTGTGTGTGTGTGTGGATGTCACTTTCGAGGCCTGATTTGAGGGCCTTCCCTGTATAAATGCCCTAATTCTCCGTCACCCGGAGGAATCGACCCTTCTGTTTCGGATGGCGTTGTCAGAATTGCGATAGAATACAAGTTTACAAAGTTAAAGCCTGTTTTATCCATTTTTGGGTCCCTGTGGGCTAATTTGCATAATGTGGAAAAATACAAATTTCCTCATTCTGCCAGTTGTACTCGCGTGTGTGGCCGGTGGGGGAAGGGGATCCGAAGGACCCGAGCTATCGGGAAGTCAAATTTTTCATGTAAAGCGTCAGATCCCAGTTACGCCTAAGCGCCCGCGAAGCGGGCTTTGGGCGCTGCTATAATATAAAATTGTGATGACGAAAACACGGGTTATTTGGTCGCTAAAAACCTATTTTTTGATTTGATCAATTTTCAAATTTTTGCATGCCATTCGATAGAGCGGTCAAATATCGGAAATAATGTAAAATTAATAAGTTCGACCGCAATTGTCTTTCCCCCTGCACACAGACATTATTATTGTTGACAAACATCACTTTTTAAGAAGAACTCAAGCTGCACGCGCATGGAAAACGAATGGAGGAGTGTGCCGCCAAGATGGCCAAAGAAGTGGGACTGCTCATGAAGAAGGTGAGTTTGGCTGTCGGCAGTCGTGTTCGACTGAACGACGGTAACTATAGAAAGTTCCCGAAAAGGCGAAAACTCTCAAAAAATGAACCATCCCAGCCGGAGCTACCTCGGGACCGCTAAAGGCGGCACTTGTTTAGAGACACACAGTGTGCACGCCGCAAACCTTGAAGCTAGAATTCAATTGGCGAATTTATTTATTTTAGCTAGAGAAACATGCTACCTGCTCAAAAAGGCCGGACAAAGTGTTAAAAGTTTGCCTGATTCCGCCAACACATTCCGATTGAAAAATACCAACAGTCGTTTTTGCAAAAGAAAACCGTCAGCCTAAATATATTCTTCAGGTGACGGCGAGTTCTGGTGGCCTGGCGACCGAGTCGGCCCAGTTGGCGCAGCAGTTGTTGGAGGTGGGTTGCGTTCTCCTCCTCCATAGAACTTCAAAGACGGGAAAATTTCGAATTTTTGGGAAAGTAAGGGGGCAGTGTTTTTTAGCCGAAATTCGTTCATTTTGCGGAAGTTATATTACCACAAAAATACCCCAAACGGGCTTGTTGTAGAACGCGACGACCGAGAAGCAGTACTTGCAGGAAGTGACCATTCAGGGCAAAAAGGTGGGGTTTTGGAGCCTTTCAGAATAGGAGACGAATAGGCCGATCGGACCCTTCTGGGTCAAGTTAGAGAGGATGTAGGGCAGGCCTGGGAAAGGGCCGGCCCGGGCCGGCCCTAAACCCAAAATTTTGGGCCCCGGCCCGGCCCGGCCCTAAAAATTCCCAGGCCTGAGTGTAGGGTGCTTAAAGGGATACCCAAGGTTTTGGCGGCAAATATATAGTTATGGATTCCGGGCAGTACAAATGACGCTCGAATTTTGTGCGGCAATGGGCTCCCAATCGCCGCACACAGAATTCGGCCACCTTCCTCTTGTGGCGCCCCCCCATCCATCCAATGGCTTGCCACTATGGCTCAATGGATAGCATCTAGGGCCTACTAAACGGGGGTCTCGGGTCCGACCCCGCCCGCGACATGGATTTGCTTTGAGCCGCGAAAAGGTTGGGCATCCCTTTAAGTATTCTGGGAACCTAATCCTTTCGGCTCAGGCCTAGATTTTTTATACAAATAGTGGAAGTGTTTCTACCCTTTATAGCTATTCTTAAGCATACAAACTTTACAAAATTTAATTAAGAAATCTAACTTTAGGTCGAAAAATCAATTTTTTCGACCCAAAAATGACAACATTTTTGACCTTTTCAAGCGTTTTTCTAACCCTTTAAAAAGTTTTTTTCCTATTAAATAGGCTTAAATTTTGCTAAAAACAATGTGACGGTAAGCGTTTACTTTACCCACCCCCCCACAGCCGAAGGGTCTCAAAGTTGTCGGTATTTCGCATATTTGTCGGGATTTTGCAACGCCACTTCGATAGAGCGTCGAAAAAAATATACCAAGAGTTTTAATTTGGGCCTACAACAATGTAAAATAAAAAGAGAAGCCAAAAACGTCCGGCTGGGGGTAAAGTAAACCGTAGCTCTAATCGCCAAAATCGGGTTCACCTGATTTTACGTCACGGCCAGCGCCAAATCTCTGGGACACCTTGTACTGCATGTTCATAATTTGTTGTTTCAGGTTACGCCCGTGCGCGCTTACCAGGAACAGCCGGTAGGTATTTTTGGCATGCTTGTCTGATGGCCAGTAGGGATTGTACACCATTATATTACACCCTCAATTGTTTAGTTTGCCACGACACCGCCCTCCGTCTCGACGCTCACTCCCGAATTTCTTCTCTGCACGGATGTGGGGTTCTCCAAATAGGCGCTCGCAGGCAGAGGAAGCGTATCGGAATACTTGCAATACCGTTCGAAAGCCCCAAAGACAGTCTTTCTGTAGGTGTCTGCTTTCAGTAAGACATTATTACAATGATTTTTATAGCGTTTTACACTGTATTTGATATAAAATGAGTTTAAAGCGATACCGACGGCATAGGTCGATCACCACTGATCGACTTTTTGGCAAATAGACAGCGGGGCAGAGAACGCGCCCAGGGGCGAGACGCCGAGGCATTTTCCTTCCCTCGCGTCACCGATTACTTATGCCGTCGTTATCCCTTTACATAAAAATTATTAGGTTTAGATAACCTTCGCTTTTGGCCAAAAACATGAGCAACGACTAAAAATAGTCAAAGCTCCGGATTTTTAAGATCTTTCACTAAATTTTTTTTGGTCGTCGGAAACATTATTAAAGCATATTTTAATTGTTCCCTAGACAGGAATTAGCTCAATTAAAAAAAAACTTTGACATGGTATTACAGGTATTCCGAGCCGACCATCTTCCCGCGTGATAGCTGGAAATGGCCTTTTTCGCTAATATGTTTACAGACGTCAGTTTTAGGTTGTAGCCGCATGCGACTGGTGCGCTGAAGCGCACCAAGGCCGGCCGGTCGCGCAGGTAAACAATTGTTATGGGACAGCGCGGGTCCCAAAATTGGCTTAGATTAATTGATACAGTATTAAAAATAACGCTGCGGCTTTAATACTCGGCCTTAATGAAAAACGATTAGAATAAAAAATTTCTTTTCGAATTTAACTTTTCTTTTTTCTTTTTAATTTAATGCTATATATTGTTTCATATTTAATTTTATTTTTAAGTCATATTTTTTAAAGATCTTTTAGTTTGAAATTAACAATATAAAAATTTTTGTTATTCTAGGCTTTTTTATTAGTGCCGAGTATTAAAGCCGCACCGTTAAACCACTAAACCACATTAAAAGGGTCGATATTGGGAAAAGCAGTTTAATAAGCGTTTAAACAACCAAATTACCAAGACGGTTTCGCAATAGCCGGTGGTTAAACCGCACTTTTAGTTTGATTTCCCAGCGATTGTTGTATATTAGGCAGCGTTTTTCCACGCGTCGTCAAAACGTGCCTTGTAAGGGAACATCAGCCGAGCGTCAGAGCATTTTTTTGGCTAAATGTCCAGTTGCAGCACGACGAGACGCTGGTCGAGATGCCGGCCGGAAGGCCGCCAGCGCGTCCCGATGCTCTCCACCATCCGGCTCCTGCTCATCCTCATGGCGCCGACCAGGCCCCCGATTCTGCCGGACCCGCTGCCAACCCGAAGAAGGTACCGTTTCGAGCAGGAAACGCAAGCGCGTTGCGTATCGCCCTAGGCCAAATCCATCACCAATGAAATTCCCAGCCAAACTTTGCCTTTTTCGCACTGAAAAGCAAGGGACGTTCATCCGCTTGGGCCATCAACAGCAGTTCCAGGGGAAAACATACTGCCTAAATGCCCAAAATTTTTCTAACAGAATCAATGAAGCATTTGCCCTCGTAGTTTAACATCCCTAATACACGGTGTCCCAAATGTGCCCAAACACACGTCCGATTGACAATTGAGGTATTTCTCGAAGCTCTCGACGAGCTGAGGAGATATAATTTTTACGTTTTAGAAATTCTCAAATTTTTCTTACATTAAATAAGATTTCGCGAAATTAAGTGAATTTTTGTTAATTTTCCAAAGCCAGGGGGTTTTAACAAAACCCGGATTTTTGGCTCGATTTTCATCGTTTTTATCGGAAAGTGACAAATTTTTCTTCCAAAAACTCGTTTGAATCGACTTCCGCCCCCATCCAAGCTGCGCTTTCTCAAATGGCCTTCAGAAAGCTGTTTTCGGAGGAAGGGCATAAAAATTGATTGCGAAATCGGGTTTTTAAAAGTCTTTTGCTTGGGAGAAGCCTCACAAATTTGGCGTTTCCCCCAAAAATTTTAGTATATGTAAGCAAAATTTGGGAATTTCAAAAATCGGCGTGAACATCTCTACTCGGCTCGTCGAGGGCTTTCGATAAGCAACTAAATCTTCAAAATCGGGCATGACTCCGGGCCGCTAGAGGGGGCCTTTTTGGAACACCCTATAGGAAGTGCCACCCACAATGCAAGTTTTGATGTAGAAAACCGTTTCTTGATAAAAAAAAAATGCCGATTTTCGACGAAATTTCAAACGTTTCAATATTTTTTGAGTTTGCCAATATGGTTAATATCCATTTGTAATAAAGCTGAGTTCCACTTACGCGGCCATTCAAATACCTGAAAATGCGCCCATGGAGATTTGATCAGCCCTTCCCCCGCGGTAACTAGAAAGTACTAAGGAACCGACTCAAAATTTTATATCCTTTGCTGGTTGGTTTCCTGCCCGGGTGAAGCTGCGTCGACGTCAGATTTTTTCATCCATGAAAATTTCTAACATAGCCCACGACCGTTGCCTTTTGGCGCACCTAGCTGAAAAAGCAGAATACCGCAAATTTGTCTAACGCCAGTAAAGTCGCCAGTATCTAACTACGGCACCGCTAATGGACCCGGACTCGGAATTGCCTCGAAATTTGTGCACAGTTGGAGTCGGCGTTGCTATTTATTGCTTTGTTTTCCGAATTTGCTACTGATCTTCAACACTCCAGATACGCTACTTTTACTCTACTCTAGAACTCTTTATTTAAACCGCAAAATTTCCGGCAAGCTTCTTTTGACCCGCCTTGCTGGCTTACGAAAAATTTGTCGATATTCCGCTTTTTCAGACCTGAATCGATACCACAAGCTGTCGATGCCCCTCAATTCTACGCGCACAACCCGGCCTCTGTTCTACGCAGCCTTCCTCAAGCCGTCACCGAGACGACCCAATGTATCACTGTGCCCCCAACCCATGTCTCGTGCGTTTGTCGTTTATCCCCTCTACTCGCTACTTCCCCCGGTCTGTGCTCCTCTAGCTATTTCCCCCCTGTCGCTGCTCTTATTTTTCGGTGAAATAAAAAAAAAGGGAAAATGTCAGCAGGTTGCAGAGGACATAAACGACGCCTTGAATTTTCTAATGGATTTTTATGGTATCCAATGGTTTCAGTCACGGTTTCTTGTGCTTTACGGTCTTGCGAATTCTTTTTTCTTATTTTAACGTATATTTTTGGATATTCCACAATTTCTTAAAAAGAGCGTAAAATTAGCGGCGTCTTGTTGGCGACTCGCACGCGGCTTTTGCACATAATTAAAATTTTGGATAAACTCTGCAATTTTTATGTCTTTTTATCCTAAAAGCTATGTAACTATGTAACTATCTGGCTATACATCAAAACGCAAAATGATGTCTGTGTGTGCGCATTTCCATGCAACATCCGTGGGTAGGTATCGCAACTAGCCCCTTAGGGAAAAGCTTTTAAGGTATGCTTGACACCGATTAGATGCATAATGGTTCCGAGATGTGTTCATGGATGTCCGCTTCAGAAAAATCGGCGGTTTTGCTATTCACATTAAGTTTTTGTGAAGGTACCGACAACATCTTTGTTAGGAGGAAGTGGGAAGAGCCTATATAAAGCACCAAGAAATATTCTTTTCATAATTTTTTTTATGTGGCTTCGGGAGAAAGCGAAGTGAAAGATATAAAGTAAAGACTATCATGGATGCTAGGCGGGGGCCGGGTTTAAAAACCCGTGAAGCGGTTTTTCAGCACGGGTATTTATTGAAAAACGAAGTACCAAGTGTCAAAATGCGAAAAATCTGAAAAATAAAAATGAGAGTGCGGGTGAAAAACCCAGCCAATTGGACGTTGATGTGGCCCGCTAAAGGGGAGCAGATTTTTTGGGACGCCCTCGATGAGCCGTTGGCTGGGGCATGGCGAGGGTCTATCTAGGTATACAAAGATTTTTCAATGGCTGTGAGTTTGTTAAGCTAATGCATCGGCAGCTAAAAGTTGCTCGGGTTCACCAGATTCAATCGCCGAGCTGGGCAAGATGGGCGTACTAGATACGTACTGTAACTAGTTTCGATGTGCGCCTGTGAACAATCATTTTCTAGTAAGAAGAATATAGCATGGCTTTCAGGAAAAGGTGAAGCAGGCCGACTGCCGCCGCGACTCGACGAGCACTGGGCCGCCCTAAGAAAGTGAAAGAGTCAGTAATTTTCCCTCAGATCCATATTTCCGAAAATATTTACGAAATTTCATTTTCATATTTTCGAAAGCCATATTTCCGAAAATCAGCTGGCAAAATGGCCGGAAAGGGTATGAAAATATTTTTCTTTTGTGAAAATTTTAAATTTTCATTTTTGGAACAGTGATTTTCGAGAAAAATTACTACGGAATTTTGACTTTCGTAATACAAATTTCCGAAAAGTGATTTCCGGAAATATGATTTTCGAAAAAATCATCGCTTTAGCAATTCCGTAATTTTGCTTTGCAGAAACGGTACATTAGCAGCAAAATCTACCTAAAAATCGCTTAACTATTCATTTTAGGCAGGCCCTCCGCTGCGCGAACGTGCGGTAGGTGTATCCAGCATCTCTGCTCGTCCACCTACCACGAACCAGCCTTCAAAACCAAAACTTTTGATTTAGATCTTTTCCATCAGTTTTGATTGAAGTAGGCAAAAGGGAAACGTTCCCAACAGCCTAGCACCTCTTGGTCTGCTAACAAAGCTAAAAAAGCGTGTGCGACGGCGGGATCTTCATCCAAATAAATGTTTAAATCACCTCTATTACAGTACGCCATTTGTGATTGTGGCTTTGCTGGCGAATTCGACTTCGACTACGGGACACTCGCCTGTTTTAATTGCCGCCGATTTCCGGTCGGTTCCTTCAATGGCGGTCATGAGCAAACTATTAAAGGGATAAGGGCGGCATAAGTCAATCGATTACGCGCGGAAAGAAATTGTCTCTGCGCCTCTCCTGGGCGCCTCTCTCTCGCCGATGCATCTGTTGAACCCCCCTCTCCATACAATTGCCGCGATACACGAATAGCACTGTGGCTCGGGAAAAACAAATATTAAAAAACGACTTATCAAAACCAAACCAATCAAAACAATTAATTAAAAATTCTTTCTATCATATTACAGCGATGCGCTCCGGTACAAACCGAAGAAAGGACCCGAGTGCCAGCGCAAGTGCACCCCGAACGGTTGGTCTTCATCCTGCCTTTTTTTCCGCCCTAACCCAAAGTGTTCAATTACTTAAACTTCAATTTAAAAGTTTCTGGCTTCCTTCAGAAAAATTGTCTTGCTGGCCACCATCCATAGCCCTCCTCTCAAACAGAACCGAACATCCTTTTTCTTTCAGACCGCTGCGCCCACCATCGACTCCAGAGGTTCCTCGAACGCGGTTTTCGCCCTGAACTCGTCAAAGCCAAAAAATGACAGCTGCCATTGATTAACTAATTAACGTTTCTCAGTTTAATTCTCCAATGAAACCGAATAAAGTGCTCTATGGAACGGTACCGCGACACTTGCGCCGCGGACACTTGCGCCTGACATTTGCGTCTGACCTTAGCGCCGCGATTCGGAGTTTCAGCTACCTGAAAATGCAATTTTTCGCGCGGAGTCCGATTCTGGTCAAAGAAACGATAGAAAGATCATTTTGCGCTAGGAGTCACTCGATTTGGAGGGAAGGTAATTGCTACTTCTTCCGCTCAGCGACTAGAAAAAGGCACCGTGCCACCTGGGGCCCAGTCGCGTCGGATGCGTGCGAGCTAGTACAGGGTTTCGAAATCGGGGCGCCCGAGGCGCGCATAGCGGCTAGGCGCCCCGATTTGACAGGAGCTTGTGCATTATCAGGGGGGAGGGAGAAATCTCCATATGCACTCAGAGAAAGAGAGGCAAGGTGAACCATCGATTCTAGGTAAGGCACGACTGAATTCATCTCAAAAACCAACTATTAAAATTGATTACACGTGGAGAGTAAGCATATTTGCAACGCAATAAACAGGTGCTGAGGATCCAGCACGCAACACGTCTACTCGGTTTTGAACGGCGCAATCGGAGACGCTCGCCAACTCGTGCGTGCGCGTTGCGTAGCGCGGTATTTAGATTTTACCGTACCGCCGGATGGCCGATACGACGTCGTCATAACCCGCATTGGAAAGGCCAGCCTGCGCATTATGTATCGCCGGTGCGCAAGAATCCATGAGGAATGATATCATGCCTTGCCCGCCCCTTTAAAGCCATGAAAAGCAGCACATGGCTTTAAAGGGACGGACAAGCACACAGGCGCAAGTGGTGCAGTACGCATTTTATTTCATGATTATTAGTGTGCAGCGTCTACGCATTATTATTGACGGCAAAGAGGGCGTCGCTGTCCGTGATGGCGGCTCGGTTCCTTCGTCGGAGCTGAATAGATCAAGAAATGCTAGATTTAATCTTTTTTTTGTTTCTAGGTCGATAAAAATTTCTGGAAATGAGCTTTGACCACTAGGTTTTTTTGCGGGTGGTAGAGCACTGGGTTGGTCACATTGTTTCACTGGAAAATGAAAACTATGAAGTCGGAAGGCGGCTTCAGATTATGAAAAAAGCGCAGAGACTTACGTTCCAGCCCAATAGTTAAAAGTAGAGAACCGAAACCAAACATCCCATTATGTTTTTGGACGTCCTATCGATTGCTTGAGAATTTCTGAGACATGCATGTGTAGGAAAGCCGCGAGGTGGAGAAAAATCGAGCTTCTGCTACTCAACTTTGAAGAAATTTATTAACCAGACGATCACAAGAATCATATTCACCAGGCGATCACAATCACAGCCAACCAACCGAATGGATAAAAACACAATACATCATTTCAAAAATTGTTTCAGATGCGCTTCTCTCATTGGTCTTGTTCTGATCTGGCTCGGTTTCTGCCATTCGCCGAGCCGTCGCGGGCGCTGGGCGACGTGGCGAATGACTGGAAATGGCGCATTATATTGAGCGATAGCTAAGACAAACCTTATCAAAAACGGAGCACTTGCTGCCGTCGGCGACCATGTTGATGCAGTAGCGTGGGTTAGAGGGATAAAGAGAAAGAGACAGAAAGGCGAGAAAAAGAGAATCAGAGCGAGAGCGTGAGAGAAAGCGAGAGCGAGAGAGAGTGAGAGCGTGAAGTGAGCGAGAGAGAGTGAGCGAGAGAGAGAGAGAGCCAGAGAGATAGGGAACGATCCGCAAGCAAGCAATGCCCGGCGGTAAGAGTTTACTTTACCCCCACAGCCGAAGGGTCTCAAAGTTTACGGTATTTTCGCTTATTTGTCAACGTGGGATTTTTGCAACGCCATTCGATAGTGCGTCGAAAAATATACTAAGGGTTTTAATTTGAGCCTACAGTAATGTAAAATAAAAAAGTTATAGCCAAAAACTTCCGGCTGGGGGGTAAAGCAACCGTAGCCTGCCGGCCAATGACGATGTCCAAATCGGCAGTTCGCCTAAACAACTTGCTTGGTCGGCGGAACTGTACTTTTCGCGCGGGGACGAGGGTTTGAGCGGCGGGAGGGGTAAATCGGAGCCTCCTCGTGATCCCGTGACAAAATCTAAATCATTTTACGCAATTTGTCGGTATAAACAGCTGGTAAAATTATAACATTTCTGAATATTGGCTTTAATTTTCCTATTTTGGCGGAACTTTCAAATTTTTTAGATATCTCCTTTAGCTTTGAAGCGATAAAAGCTATCCACTATAAAAATATGATAAAGAAGACCAGAATCGAAAGTTAGTCGCATCCTGCCAAAACTACCGCCCCTCTGGCTAACAGCCCAATACCACATCGGTCAGCGATCGAGCCAAGGGTTGAGTCGTCGCAGTCCGATGCATTTTCCCCACAGCCACCCATACTGCTCGTCCATCTCGTCGTTGTGACCACTAGAAAAGCAATAGTTAGTTTTCCCTATAGTTACAAGGAACGACGGTAAGAGTTTACTTCAGCTAAATCTTGTTTTAGCCTAGCATTTTTATATTAAATTATTTTGGGTTGAATTTCACGCCTGTAGTATATGTTTCAAAGCTCCATCAGATGGCATTGAGAAGACCCCAAAACATAGCGAAAGATTCAGAAGCTTAATACCTCAGGCTGAGATAAAGATTAGCCGAAATGAGATGATACTGGATCTAGCCACCATGCTGGTAAGCAAACCACCTAGACTCATACGTGACACAATTGAAGCTCCTTGGTGATGCTGCTCCTCCTGCCGACGAGCATTTCGGGCTTCATCTGACCCCTCACGACTGCCATTCGAATGAAAATTCAATTAGCTTACAATTGCAATTTGAATGCTCACCGTGCATGGTCCATCGAGGTGCGTTGCTGCCGGGAGGAGAGGGTAGATCTGGTCGAAATGGCATCGGTCATGCTGTCTTTTCCCCAGGATACTCAAGATGCAAAGCAGAGGAAATTGAAACTAACTTCACTAATTAAGGAATGCCCTCAACTCGTTTTCGCTTTCAACCAACCGGAAACGCGATCCGACGTAGTTTTTTTCCGCTGATCAAGAATCGGGTTTAAAACCCACTCACCGAGCACTTTGGGTCGTAGAAAAATCTTTTTGTAAAAGGCTAGAAAACGGCCCAAAATCATGAACTCATCCACTATTCGGGAAACCGAGCGGGATCGGAGCCGTTGGGATATGGGGGCGGGATATACTCAATCCCTCTTACGGTTTGTCAGGTTGGCGAAGCGGTAAGGCGCTCGCTTGTCCCATTTGGTGAGAGTCTAGTTTACCCCCCCCCCCCTTCCCCAGTCACGACATTTCAGCCATACGTACTATTAATGCGTGGAGTATCTCAAAATGTTGGCCGACGTCGAATTACTATCAAAAAGGTTCTTCCTGGCGCCAAAAAATGTCAGAAAAGGTTGGGGCCACTGACGGCTCTCTAGGACTAAAGATAGCCGAGATAAGCGCTTTGCATAATACGCAGGGAATATCCAGAAAAGCAACCGCTAACCAAGTCTACTCGGATTGAATGTGGCATTTACACTTCCGGTCGGAAGTACTTCCGGCCGGAAGAAAACTTACATGTGAGATTAAAATGAGGATTGGCATGATAAGCAGTGTGAGCGAATGTCAGTATTCACACAGATTTTTGCTTTTTATGTTTTTTTTTTGATTTTTGGTGCTAAGGTTTGTGTATTTGATTAGAACCAGGGTTGAAAAGCCGCTTCGCGACTTTTCGACCCTGGCCCCGTCTTATCCAATGAGAGTTCGCAATTTGCATAATTCTCGCGAACCGCAATGCCAAAAAACGAAAAATACGGCTTCGGTCTCTTTATATAGGCTTTTCCTAATGACATATGCTCTAAGTGCTCTAAAACCCTTTCTCTATCGAGATACTACTGGAACATACTGACGGAAGTTGCATGCAAAGTCACACACACACACACATACACTATTTTTTTATATATAGTAGGATATATATCAGTTTATTTTCAGATACCCATAGCCCTTGAGCACCTCCTTGTTGAAAGTGCCTTCTCTACGCCCACGTGGGGGGAATGACGTTAGAACGGAGGTATCTTTAGTTTTAAAGATCTGTAGAAAATTTCATCTTTATAACGACGATCAGCATCGTCGTCGCTATACATTTCTGTCAAAAATGTTTGCAGTTTCAGGCAATTCTGGATCCGGGTTTATTCAAGGTTCTCTCGTGCAAAATTAAGATAAAAAAAATAAAGTCGTTGTAGAAAGATGTCGGGCAAATTCCTTTACCTTCCCTTTCCCTTATGCACTATGTAAGGAATCTTTGTTTTTCAGGAGAGGTGCACGAGCCCGGGATGGAGGGGGCGCGAATCAGAAAGGATGGGACCAGCATCAAGCCCGGGCCATTGATGCTTAAAAACCCAGCTCGTAACGGCGAGGAACTTATCGTCACCGGATACAGGATGTTCGATGGTACAGAAGTAAGGCTAAGCTAGGCTTTTGAAATAAACCGTTCTAAGTAATAAATAAGCTTAAGGGTTTTCAGGTAAAGGCTGCTTAACGGGGGCAGGGGGATGAAACAGCTGGGGTGGAAACAATTAGTCGCTAGTAGCTTAGGATACTGTAACTTACATTAAAACGTATTATGATTCATAAAACTTTCGGTATACTAAAGCCAGGATTTTAAATTAAGGTATTTAGGGCTGGAACTAAATATCTAGTAGCATTACTCTCTAACTAATCTTAGTGATATAATTTTTGACGTTTCGTCTGACGAATTTTTCAAAATGGCAGGATAATTTTTACCAACACAAAAATTGTTTCCACCCCCGTTAGGCAAACTATTCCAGTTGCCGATAAGATATTACAACTTCCGTTAATCTTTTTTCCGTTTCTTTCCGTTTCCTTCCTTTAATTTTTCCTATTAGTAGGAGCCGCTTCAAAATCCGCTTTCAGCCCCGAAAATACGAATGCCGGGAAAGCGGCTGCGTGTATTTCCATGCGGAGAGAGCAACGCCCCGGGTGGAGATATCGCTCAATATAGGTATATATGGATTCCATAGACATAATTTGGCTTACAAGGAGTGCTTTTTTTGAGTCATCGGCAAAACCTTACGAGACGTAGCTCATTCGATAGAGAATTCGATTCTGAACAAAACCCCGTTGTTCTTTTTTGCAGAATGGATATCCCTGATTTTATAAAATTAAAATACTAGTGACCGTCTCTTACCATGAGCGCCTTTCGAGCCAAAAGATAGGCTTTTGGGTGCAGTTTTAAAATTTTATAAAATCAGGGATAGCCATTCTGCAAAAAAGAACAACGGGGTTTTGTTCAGAATCGAATTCTCTATCGAATGAGCTAGGTCTCGTAAGGTTTTGCCGATGAATCAAAAAAAGCACTCCTTGTTAGAGTACAGGGTGTCCCAAAAGACCCCCAAAAAATTTGAGCCAGAGGGCACCTACGGAGCTGAAAATTTGCACAGAGGTAGTGAAGGTAATTTTCTATGAACAAGGAAAGTTTCAGCCCGATCGGCCAGCGGGTTTTAAAGTTATAGCGAAAATACTTTTCATTTTTAATTTAATATAGGGTTCTACGCAATTTGCATCAAAAATATGCGTTATTCTTGAATTTACGAGCCGATGTTGCATAAATTTTGCCAAAAAATGCCATTCTCTTGCTGGAGCATGGCGCGAACGATTGCGTATGAAGAGTAAAAAGAGTGTGAAAACAACTGTTTTATCGATCCAAACCACGCGTCATTGTGCATTTTGGCAATCTGCTTCGCGCTAGCCCCGAAACAGAGTTCGATGAGCTTTTAAGTGGTGCTTAAGTTTAGATTTGGGCTTGGGTTTAAGTCAGTCCAAAGTCTAAGCGAAACGAGAAGCTCAGCGGTCTTGCTGATCGTTTTCACGCTGCATGAGCAATCGTTTTCCAAAAGCTCCAGCAAGAGATGGCATTTTTGGCAAAATTTATGCAAATCCGCTCGTAAATTCAAGAATAACGCATATCTGATACAAATTACAAAATCCCCATATTAAATTAAAATGAAAAGTATTTCGCTATAACTGAAACCTGTCGGCCGATATGGCTCAAACTTTCCTATACATGGGAAATTGGCTTTGCTACCCTCCTGTGCAAATTTTCAGCTCCCGTAGGTGCCCTCTGGCCCAATTTTTTTTGGGGGGCGCTTTTTGGGACACCCTGTACATATTGATCTGGGCCCCAAGTTCGCCGCCAAAGGCCCCTCTCCGACTTTTTGGGGGCGTCTTGGGTGGGGCATGGGGCGCCATCGGTAGGGCTTATTTGCCGGTATGCAGCGATATTAATTGCGAAAAAACCGCTTTTAAGACGACTTTTTGCAATTTACATCGCTCCATACCGGAAAAAAACCCCCATCCACGGCGCCCCTAGGCCCTACCCAAGGCGCCCTAGGCCCCGACCCATATATAGCTTGCAGAGCACTTTTTTTTGGACACCCAGTAACCACAACTAAAGCAATTTTCAAATTTTTACGGAAAGCATCTAGAAACCACCAGCTCCGGAACAAGGTCCGCTGCAAAAATGAGTTTATATTTTCCTTGACCTCGATGTAAGATTATTAACGGGCTCAGCTGTCATTAACCAGCCCACATAATTAACCATCTTATTAATTAGCTTCCTCGGCTACAAATTTAAAAAATTTCACGTCGTAAAAAATCGAGCTTTCGAATTGATAACAAAAGAATTTTATCCAATTTGATAACAAAAATGTAATCTTCACTAAAACGAAGGGTTTCTCCCACCTTGATTTTTAATATTTTGCCCAGGAATCGTTGAATCATATTATTTGTGATGGCGGATCCAAATGCTTTGATATGTTTTGCAAAACCAGCCAAACTTGTGAAACTTCCAGGGACGGATCAATTTTTATTCAGATTTCGCAAATTCTTTAACTAGATCTGAAATTTAATAACTTAACAAAACGTAGTGTTGGCTGCGGCTGTTCCCAAAGATAGCTCTCATATTCTCGTTTGTATTTAGTTGTCAAATCGGAGGGAAACAGCGGGATGGCGCATGCTGCTGAGCACGCTATATGCCTCGGCCTGCATCGGCGGAAGAATATCGGAACGCGCACGACGCCGCGAGGGACGATCGACCTCCGAATTGCAGAGTATGTCCCTATCTTTTCGCAAAATTTGGATTAGAGAGTATGCGTCCGCGCTCGATGCACAAACATACAAGACTGTGATCCGGATCAGTACCAAAAAGGTAGCTATCCAAACGAAACCTAAACCAAATTCTTAAGATCGCGTGTGCCCCGACGGTGTTCGACCCGTTCTGAAGCTGGTTCTCTTCCTGGCTCTATTACGAACCAGTGCAACCAAACGAAAAAGATCGCTAAGCCCAAGTCGAAGCCCTCACCGCGGATCTTTGCACCGAAATTTACGGGCTCGTGAAAATGAAAAATGGGGAGCTGCGCGAACGCGGTGTCATGCTGTTGGAGCTCAAGATGAACGGGCCACCCAGCGGCTGCTGCCAACTTTTCAAGTTTATTCTCTATTGCGTTTGGACTTCTTTTTCAGAAAAATAGCTTCCGTCGTTCACCCAGAAGCGCCGGAGCTGTCCTACTTTTCCGGCGGCACCGCCGAGGCGCTACGCTCGGCTGACCAGAAAAACGAAATCAGCGTCGATAACGTAAGTTTGGGCCGAACCATTGCAACGTGGGCTTCTACAATTTGTTCTGAACTGTTAGCGGGGGGAGGGGGGATTTTTTGCAGCGGGGACCACCGTTTGTTTTTCCACCTATTCCACCTGTTGATGATATATAACGAATTTTTTATATCGTTTTTAGCGGTTTTTGATTGCTAATAAAAAGCTTTAAAACATACTTTGACAAATTTTAAAACCTCATTTGACAAATTTTGCAGTTCGAAAATTTTCCGATTTTTGGGTCTTTTTCCGGGCCTTTTTGACCAAAAAGCCAAAAAATTTCGAAACTTTTCATTATTATTGTATTGTTGTTATATAGAACTATGATATAAGAATATCAAATAAGAATAAAGATAAAATATGATATAAAATAAAAAGAAAAAACTAGAGGATAGCGCTTTTTGTCTGCGCTTAGCAATTGATTGACAAACTGGCTGCAAGAAATTCTGCGTACCATTTGCCGCTCGAACATAATAGAAAATTTAGGATGAAGATGAAAGTGGAAAGCTGCAAGGGAAACGATTTCGGCTGATGCAGACTTGGGGCATCTCGGATGTCGAGAAAGTTGGACAAATGCTGGACTGGGTAGCTGAACGCCAAAATTTGAACGACTCTCAATTTTATAGAAAGCAGTACTGCTACGCCTTATCGAAATGCCGGACGAATGGTGGTACGAAAGGCGATCAATTTCGACAGAGCGCCTTGGAAGATCTATGGGACCGCCTTCCAGGAAGCAGCAGGACCGCTGAAGTTACGCGCACCTTTTATTTCTGATGAAAAAGTCTGCAGCCGGATGAAGGTACATTGTGTGTTTGAATAATTCGAGAATTAGGAAAGGAGGTACTGGTTCATTGAGGGTGGGGGGAGGCGTTTGTCAAGAGGGGGGAGTTTCACGTCGTAAATTTTTCAATATTCTAATATTTTCTGGGATTCATGGGAAATTCGTTGCGGCCGCATCTGGCTATTTGCCAGGAATCAACGCAGGAGCCCCTGTAAAGATGGGAGTTACGCAAAAATTGATATTTAAACATCGCATTTATCTTGCATTCTCTAACGTTGGATGTATGTTACATAGAAATCTGCTAGCTCGGTAAAAATACTTCCCTTGTGAGCACGAAAACAGTGAGGACACAGAGAACCGCAACAAAAAAAGTTTGCGCCTGCTTTTGGTGTACACTGTCTCAGAAGCAATGCTACTGTTAATAAGTCGATCAGATTCACATCTGTAGATTTAGGGATCTGGCGTCAGCGATGCGGTCACTAAGCGTCAAGGCGATCAAGCTTGATGGCCTAGAGGGACTAGTCGCCGCCAGGACACGTTCCGAGGCTCCATCCGAGAAGCAGCTGCGAACGCCGGACGCAGACATCAAGCATGGGCGGATCCAACGACACATCGCGCTACTAGGTATACTAAATTTTGCAAAGCTGTGGGCTGGTACACCAAGCTTTCTCTCAGTAGCCAATCAAGCAATTTTCTGCGCCTTTGCTATCGCGGGTTTTTCCAAAAACAACGCACTGAAAAACGGCTTTCGAACCAACAACCCCATGGATTCTGGACTTCCTCAGGTACAGCTTCAATTCCCTGGCTTTTCGGCCCTGTTGATCTGGTCGTTTTCACGCTATGATGCCCACGCTGCGTTGCGTGCCCGCAGGCGCGTCAAGTCAATAGACAATCCATAGGCAATAAAACCCACACACCTCACTCGCCCATTGCCTTAAACCGTTCCAGCCGATGCCAAAATACCTAACAGTATCCGATCCTTCAGCCTCTTTCATTCAAACCCTGTTTCAGACAACTGCTTCGGCAACCATCCACTCAACCGCGTCAACCCAGGATTCACCGCCGAACTTTTCACAAAGCATACGATGGTCCAGAAGCAAGAAACTGTATTCGTAACGTAATGTATTCTATCTCCGGTGTCTTGATGTCCACGAATAAAAATGCGTACTCTTCACGTGTAGTCAATTTTAATAGTTGGTTTTTTAGATGAATTCAGCCGTGCCTTATTTAGAATCGATGGTTCGCCTTGCCTCTCTTTCTCTGAGTGCATACGAAGATTCGTCCCCTCACGCCCCCTGAGAATGCACAAGCTCCTATTTTGCAAATATGCGTACTCTTCACGTGTAGTCAATTTTAATAGTTGGTTTTTTAGATGAATTCAGTCGTGGCTTATTTAGAATCGATGGTTCGCCTTGCCTCTCTTTCTCTGAGTGCATACGAAGATTCGTCCCCACCCCCCTGAGAATGCACAAGCTCCTATTTTGCAAATATGCGTACTCTTCACGTGTAGTCAATTTTAATAGTTGGTTTTTTAGATGAATTCAGTCGTGGCTTATTTAGAATCGATGGTTCCCATGCCCTCTTTCTCTGAGTGCATACGAAGATTCGTCCCTCACCCCCCTGAGAATGCACAAGCTCCTATTTTGCAAATATGCGTACTCTTCACGTGTAGTCAATTTTAATAGTTGGTTTTTTAGATGAATTCAGTCGTGGCTTATTTAGAATCGATGGTTCGCCTTAGCTTCTCTTTCTCTGAGTGCATACGAAGATTCGTCCCTCCCCCCCCCTGAGAATGCACAAGCTCCTGTTTTGCAAATATGCGTACTCTTCACGTGTAGTCAATTTTAATAGTTGGTTTTTAGATGAATTCAGTCGTGGCTTACCTAGAATCGATGGTTCGCCTTGCTTCTCTTTCTCTGAGTGCATACGAAGATTCG